>QXVZ01007505.1:0-19492 GCA_008931825.1 Phallusia fumigata
GCATGGACAAGCTTCAGGGCAGAAAAAAGAAAAAAAAAAAGAAAAAAACAAAAAACAAACAGAGTGAAATCAATATGTGTCCCCTTTCAGGAAGGGGACTCATAAAAACTGACTTTAAAGTTAACAAAAAACAGCTGTTGGGCAAAATTAATTTGAATAATATACCTGCAACTTTCCACTATCTGGACACAGTTTTGTCATCGACAAATCCACATATTCAACAAGAATGTCCTGCATCTACACATAAAATAAATTTTAACAATAAAAGTATTTCGAACAGTTTAAACTAACCCAAACCGACCACTTATGGAATGGCAAACTTCAGTCCATGAGGCCTTTTATTCTGGCTCGCAATTTGTTATTGCAGACTAGTACATTAACCCCATTTCCCATATCCTCCCCATTTGCCTAGAACTTCAAGAGTGTCTAATTTGTCTGGAAGTTCTTGTTTTTTTGCATGGCGGGTGAAATTTTAAATATTTTTGCCTCTCAGTTCAAAAGTTTGTTCACTCCTGACTTAGATTTGAGCTCTTTTATTTTTGTTAACCAATGCTAGACAAAAAAATTGACTGAAGTTTATATTTATTAGATCACATAAATTATCCAGGCCTGAATGGAGTTTAATGTCGTAGCAAGTCTTTTAAGCACCAAGACTAAAAAATCTTTCAGCAACAGGACCGCTACCTTTAAACATGTCTGCATATCACTAATAGTTTATTTTGTTCAATGTTTACTTCCTAGTTCTCACCACTTCTGCGATTATGTTTTTTCTCTCAACTTGATCAGCAGGAAGTCCTAAAATCATTAAATTACATGTAAGACAGACAATTACAAAATAATTAAATACAAAATCAAGAAAATTGTGAATTTAAAAAATAAAAAATTATTACGACTATTACCCACCAACCACTGCCTTTGCACTTCCATCATAAAAAGTAAGAGCGAGTTTTAGTGCCTCCTTGTGGCCAACAGTGCGAGCAATGTCAATTCGCTGCCGCCATGTATTTATTGTTGCCACAGTAACCATTTCCACCCCAAGAAAATAAATTTTGCCACCAAACTGCACCACTGAGTGGTAACATGCATGCTCTCCAACAGTTGCCTGAACATAAATGTTGAGTTTGTACACAAAGATGGAAGACAACAGTCTTTATTCAAAAACATTCAGCTTTTGAAAGATGCACCTTTTTTTAAAAAATAATGCCACAAAATTTTTGCAAATCAATACTGTTTCTAAACAAAATATCATGCACACTTACCAATGCAACACTGACATTGCCACCGGTAGCAATTGATTTAAAGGCTGCACTGTTGTACACAAGTTGGACTTGGTTGAGAGATGTGGTTTGCAAACCTGTTTGTGAATCAGTGTCCACAACATGGGAGCGTTCACAGATGTCCACAAGAAGAATGGTACGGGAATTCAACCACTAAATGATAAAAATAATTAAACTTATTTTATTTTTAAAAATTGTACATTAAAAATAGCTACATTTTCACTTTTGGTACTTTTAACCATTTTGATTGTGTGTACAAAAGGGACATATATTCGGCAAAAAAAGGAAAGGTTTGGTTAAATTAGCCATAATTTTCTGATAAACTGGGGATACCAACAAAATCTACAACCATATTGATATTTAACAAAAGCTCTCATCATGTCATTTACAAAAAAACAGCACATCCATTGGGGCTTACACTAAGAAACATTCTGTGGTGAAATAGTATCATACTTACAGCCATATTGATCAACTTATATGTAAGGTTCATAGTTCGTAGATGCACAAAGTTAACAGTGTCCCACCCCTCACATTTCAACTGAAACGTAATGGAAAATGTGATAAAACATAAACAAGTCAAACGCTGGCAGTCACCAGCAACTTGCTTTGGCACACAAAAGTAGTAAACAGAGTTCATGCTTCTGGTTGGGATAACACCAGGAAACCAGGAGTCTTTGGTCCTGGAGCCTTGTAAAAAATCTAATAACCAAACATGCGAGGGTAGTTTTCCATAAAAAGTTGGAAACATTTATCAAGGCACAAACCTATTTAAATTTTTGGATGAACTTTTAAAAAACAGCAAAAAAGGTTCGGACATCTGCCCCTTTTACGTTAACCCAAATCCCTAATTCCCCTATTTGCAAGTTTTCTTTTCTGTACTTAATTGTTCCTCCCAGCAAGTTAGATGGCTTTTGGTAATATTACTGGGCTAAAACTTGTGTAAAAAAACCTAAGGTTGGGTAGCGGCCACTACAAATACCTTACCTGAAAAAAATAGATAACATCACCACGACCAAATGTCAGTATGGGGTCGATAGATCGGAAAGTGTCACCATGAAACACTGCCAGTTGCCATGCCAACAAAGGTGCACAGGATGGGTTGGACTGAAACAATACAATATTCAGTTCTCCATATGGTTTAATGGATAATTTATTGTTAAACAGATAATTTCAGTGAAAAGGTGGTTGTGTTTGTAATTGTAATGTTTTTGACAAACTGTTGGAATATAAACTTATAGTTTGCTAAAAATAAAAACTGACATTAACAAACTTTTCTTTCTTAACAGTCGGAAAGGTTGTTATTTCAGTGATTGAAATATTTCACACTTTTACACATATCTGTACATTGTACTTACTGCAAGACGGTGGGCAAACAAAACTTTAATCTGAGGTCTCAAAACAACAACCAGCACCTGTTTAGACAATATATCTTAGGGTAATATTGGTTGTTTAAAAGGAAGTACTAAATATACATAATGGGCTAAAACAGGTGTGACAGGTTTATGCCGATCATTAGTCTGCCAGCATGCTCCCTGCCTTCTTGACTCTTTTAATTTTTTAAAGTTGTACTTTAATCCCATCTTAATTTAATGGTAAGCAAAAAACAAATAATGTAACAAGTTAAAAGGGAATTGAAAATACCTTCGACAAAGTTCCCATTGCAAGAATATGTCGATCTCTCAGAGGGTGATCTGCAATACTTTTTGTCAGATGCAGTCCTTCAATGATACAAACTTCTCCTCGACTACAGGTTACAAACACTAATCAGCTTAATCAAAAAAGCGACTCAGTACAGATTGTCTTTACTACAGCCAAATGAAGGCAAGATGAGAAAAAACACTTGATATGAAATACACACATATAAAGCTTGTAAAACAAATAATGGTATACTTAATATGACGTAAATCAAATCCAGATGTTATGCAACAGTTCAACTTGAAAAGCTTTAGTAATTATCTTTTACCTTCCTGAAAAGAGGCATCTTGATTCACATGATCGCACACCCATAACACGTCTGAAAATAAATAACAAGGAATCAAAAACTACAGCAAACAAACACAAAAGGGGCAGTTTCCCATACTTGAAGTTTAGTTCAAAAACAGATCCACCACTGTCATTGCACACAGCTATTGTTGGGTCGTCTGTAAACTAGAAAAAAGTACAAATATGTTAGGGATGAACCAAAATTGCCAATCTGTAACCTGTTTGCTTAGTACAGGTAATTTTAAGTAGCACCTTTGGCTTGATTAAACCTTTGTGTAAGAGAAAAATACATTCAAGGTATTTTTATTTTGTCAAAAAAACAGTGTATCGTGGCATGTTAACTTATGTATTGTGAGATATGGCCAATCTCCAGTTGAAAAAAATTGTTCTGGTATTTGATTTGGTCTTACAATGCAAACAGTTTTGATCAATGTTTCTTAACTTGGTAAGCAATAGCTCAGTCACAAAAAACAAAAGATACCCAAGAATTTGGACCACTTAGGAAAAAATTTTAGAGAATATTCAACATTCAAATGCAGTGAGTAAAATGGTAAATACCTTGACATGAAGAACAGCAGATCCTGGTGGGTGGGCATCGGATATGGTGCGAAGAAGTTTTCCAGAAGTGACATCATACATCAAAATCTATGTAAATAAACAAACAAAATTTCAAATAGTAGGAACTGCACTGCAGAACAGTTTTCCTAGCTTTGCCTTCCTGGTAAAATCCTTAGTTTTGCCCAATGTTGTAACTTGTACCACATGTGTAGATACACCACACATGTACACATAAAAATGTGTAGTGGTCGGTCCAATGTTTTTTAATGATAACTCTGGTTGCATGTTTATTTAAGGTCACTAACTTTCTGTAAAAACTAAATACTTTCAGACTAGTTGTACTAATAATACCAAATTCAGCACAAAATTACTTATTACACTTCACAAACTGACCTGTCCTTTTGCATACCCAACCAGTAGTCTCGTGCAATCCATGTTAAAAGTCAGTGCTGTCACAGAACCATACTTGGAACCAATTTTAGCATTGCCAAGACAGTACTGCATGGCTTGTGATGCATCTACATGAAAAGTTTTACAATTCATATCCACATTACAGATAAAAACTCCATAAAAAGTAAAGCAAGGGCAAAACATGTCCACACATGGTTTATAACTTGAACAATGAAAATATACTAGCATGGGGGGTGTACAACAATACGGATAAGGGTTAAATGTTATAACTTTACACAGTCATAACACAAAAAACCTTACAACTGTAATATTTGTTTGACAAAATTTAGGCAGTGAGCAAAATGCAAAGATCAGACCAGTTGCAATATTAAAAATGTTGCAGCTACTTACTAAACACTAAGACCAAGCCATGTGCAGTCCCAACAGCGATCATGGATGACACCGCCTAAAATACACAAATGACTATTATAGACAGTGAAAATAGCTTTTCATTGCAATCATTTACCAAAGTAGTTGGCCTTCCTGCATTAACTCTATCCATCGCTGATAACATTTGCCTAGACAAACTTTGCAAAGAGTTGACAGAAAGAACACAGCCATGTTTCTCCTCATTGTCCTTGTCTCTGCATAATTAGTTTTACAGTCATACACAATCAACACAATAAAATACTTCATAATCCATATCATAGTTCTTTGGAACAAACTTGCCTTGCAGAAAAGAAATGAAACAATGAATATATTTTATATTACATTAAGGAAAACATTTTTTGATGATTTTGAAAAAAATAGGAGAATGGTTTTAAAGAACACAAGTGTCCACTATTTTATGACTACACTTTGTTGGTAGCAGACCAAGATAAAACATCCACCAATAAGTTACTGGACACTTCACTCAATAGGGCCTGGATTTTATTGGTGACAAAGAAATTTTTACACTTTAAAACTGTTTCATTTACCATGGCGAAGAATGGCCTAAAAAAGAAATAGTATGTGTGTAATAAACCCAGGCCCTATTGAGCCTAGAAATATTGTGTGTGTAGCAAAACAGTAAATAGTAAACAGTGTAAAAGTGTAACTAATCATTGAATTTTTGCAATGTTTGTAGTTATGCAGTCCACCAATATCCTGTACAAACCTTGTCTTTTTGCTGTCACTACTAGCAATAGATGTTGTTTCCCATGATTTTAAAACTTCTAATTCAGATTTATGTTTGTTTACAAAACCTCCTGCTTCCAAATCTAAAAAGAAATGCCAGTGGCAAAAAGTGATATTTGGAAAACAAATTGCAGACACACACCTTTTAAAAGAGAACTAGTTCCAGAGGCAGATTCATCAAGGGATATTAAAGGGTCATCATCAGAGTCAGACTGTAGGAAAAGTAAAACCATTTTCACCAATGTAAAAAAATATGTTTTCAAAAATTTTACAAACTGACCCCAAGCAATCAAATTTCCAGAAGATTGTTTTTTACGGCAATAACACAGTGTTTTGAAGGCATTAAATGAATTTAACCTTAAAATTAATTTGCAAACTTGCACAAAGTAGCATCCAATAAAACATTGTATTTTTTTGGCATTTTTGTAAAATAATTTTTGTAGCATAACAACAGTGGATTTTTGAATTTTTTAGATTTTCAAAGATTTTTTTCACCCTTTTCGAATCCCCAAAACTAAAAACTTGGAAAACAGTGCAAAACACAACTTGCATACCTCATCTAAAATACTCTCTAGAGTTGGAAGTTGTACCTCAGGAATATCAAATTCATTTGCATCCAACTAAAACAGTTGCAAAAGTCAATAAACTACTGCAAGTGCAATGTACACAAACTAGTGTCACGAGTCGCGGACAAAGTCAGTGACTTTGTATTTTACTGTATTGTTACAACTTGTCACAATATTTTCAAAAACGCAGCCCACCTCCTCCAATTCTTCGCCAGTTAAATCCATGTTGCTTCTTGCATTTACCTTTTATTGTTTGTTTCTGTCTCGAATTCGCAACAATGCACGTAAAAGATAAAACATTAAGTGCAATGTGTTTTGTGTTGTAATAATCCGCTGCACCGGAAGACTATTTTCCTAAATTTCGACTTGGAGAGAGAAAATATGTTTCCTTATGAGTTAATGTTAAGTAATAAATATGTACAGAGAATTAAAACTAGGTGTTCAACGCAACATCAAGAAAACTTAAACCTGTAGTACTTTTTCAAATTGCAACTTTGCCAGATAAACGAATGGAATATGGATAATCAGCTGCTTTGGGTCAAAGATCGATGGTCACGCATGATTTCTTTCAGTACTTTCGTTTTGGGGCGATATTTTTCCCGGGTTAAAACTTAAGTCTCGAATCTCGATCTTGTTGTGAAATGCAACTAACGAACATCTTGCATCATCCTTGCAATGTCGAAAAACAATGAGAATATTAAACATGTAAGTTTCGTACGAAATACTGTTCGTGACATTTTTTTAAACTGCTATATTTTAGCTGGTTCAAGGCCATGAAGCGATGGTAAATGTTTTGGAAAATCGTGCATTACGACTCAATGCCGCATTAACGTTTTGGAAAAAGAGGGATATCCAACAATTGGTTGCATATCTTATACGAATGAAAGATGATGGCTTATACATCGATGTCCTTCCTTTTGTAACCAAATGGTAAAGTAGTTTGAAAAACACTGACTGGTGTAGTTGTTGTTTTTTACTTAAGGTGAAAGTTACAAGATTATGTTTAAAAAAGTTCACATAACCCCTAGAGCAAAGAGTTAAGAAAAAAGTAGCACATTGGATAAAAGAAACTCATAAATACTGCTACTAACAATAACCTGTGTGCTTTATGTCTGTGCATCTACTAACAACTTATTATATCTTAGTATTGCAGAGGATGAGACATCAAACAAGAAGCAAGTTACATTAGGAGCTTGTCTGGAACTGATGCCAGCTGTTGAAAACTTACTACATAAAAAATATGAAGAGTAAGAATACTGTTTTTCGAATTTTTTGTACAAATTGTCTTTGTGCTTAGGATTTTTGCTGTATTTCAGCTATCTCATTGTATGTTTGGATTTTATGAGAACCGTAATAAAGCGGTGGTACAAAGAACTACGAGCAATGTCAAAACAAAAACCTGGCCAGGAATTGGAACAGAGTTTGTAAGAACTAATGCAAATGATTATTTCAGACAACAGCAGGTGAACTAAATGTCCAATATTTTTAGGAGTGTTCCCCCTGTTTACACCAAACTTTTATCCATGACAGAGACTATTGAACGGTTGTCAAAACGAAGTGGAAATATTGGAAATAAAGCAAAGGTGAATTTTTAAAACAAAAGTTGCATAACAAAAACTAGTTGCTACAAAACTACATGTAGATATTACTTTTCTTTAAACAGGCTTATAGTTACATTCAACTGATGCTACTGGTGTTTTTCAGGTTGTACTAGAAATGCTGAATCAACTGTGAAAAATCAATGTTGGTGTTTATGTCTTTTCTTTTTAAACAACACTGTTCAGTTTCATACATATTCATATATGTTTGTTTATTGATTCATAAATGTCAAAATGATTTTACCTTTGTTTAAAGTAGAGATTTTGTCACTGACATTATGATTTTTTACAATAAATTGCGTTTGACTTTTTGTATACTCTTGATTCTTTATTACGTACAAAAGAAAAATTGTGAAAAGAAGCACACAAAAATCAGTGCAGATACACTTGATAGTATAATATCTTTGCCAGGCACTTTTCAAACAAAAGTAGGCTTCACTTTGATGCACAATATAATGAAAAAAATTGCATAATAGTAATTTAGGAAATAACATCAGTCACAAATATTCAAATATAAGTACATGGTAAAAAACTTTTAGCGGTAATACAGTAACTTGACATCTGTTTAAACCAATAAAACAAAATACACATTAGATGCTTCTGTAAAATGTGGGTTCCCCCCAGGGTGATTTTTCCTCTTTAGTTCTATTTGGAAATGGAAACAGGAAATTCAGAGGAAAGAATTTTCCGAAAACCTGTTTGTAATTATTGTAAACACCCTGCGAATATTTGCGAATGCCTTTCCCAAATTCATACGGTGTTTGACCTCGCGCAACCAGGAACATTTCACCCACAAATAGAAAAAAACAGCCAGATGTTGTTGAAAAGCAGCCATATAACACACTAATACAAGCAAATTTTCCAAAGGTCACATCTCCATAATCCCAGTACCAGTTGTAGATGGGTCCAGGAAACAGGTAAGAAAAAATACAGTAGAATGACCACTCTAGTGGCACATAGCTTGTGTTTAAGTAAGCAAGAATGGTTCGCAGGGCATGAAAAGACCCAAGAAATACATACAACCTGTGGAAAACAGTTTAAGTGTAAATAAATGTTTTCAGGTTTTCTGGTAATAAATACGAAAGACAGCACATTTGTAAAAACATGTTTGTTGCTGAAGTTCTTATAAAATGTCACATAAAAAAGCATTGTGTCCATGAATACAGTTACTCCTACAGCTTTTTTTAAATATGGGCATAAAGCTCTTGACAAAGAAAAAGCTTTTCAGCAAGTTCATAGATTTTTTTTGTACTTGAGTCAGTTAAGTATGTTGCACAGACAAAGTGAGAAAAAAACTTGGCAAAATTTAATTTGCAAGTTTAAGGGAAATGGGAAGTACATTAGTAAATAATGCAGGGCACACTGATATAAACTATCACTTACGCGTATGGAATAAAGTACTTCTGATTTCGCAGACCAACACATCGCATAAAAAAGAAACAATGGTGGTCTTGTTTTAAAACGCAAGTCCGACATATGACACAGTGATGTGAACGTGGTGGTGTATGTTGGTTACATTTTGTGCAAAACATCCAAGTTTTGGGTGGATCAGATAAAACATAGCCTGTAATTTAATAAAGTAAATGTTAGGGGCAATATCCGTAAAACAATGCCTACAAAAGTGTATAAGTTAGCCAAAACACACACCAAAATGTACATATTTCAGCTCTTACGTAGGGGAATTAGCTCTTATGTAAACAGTACTTACCAGTTTTGAATGAACTATCAGTTATACTGCCCAAAAAGAAGTTTCCCATCATATTGCACAGGACATACATGAGATAAATGACATTTGCATATTTTTGCTCAAGGGTGTCAAAGACTTCGGGGTAAGCAACAAAAATACATGAGTACAAAACCCCGATAGTTAAAAGCAAATAAAATCCTACAGCAGAATAATGGATCAGCCACAGATGGTCATTGATAAATTTTGCAGGAAACACACCTTTTGATCTATTCGAAACTTCCATTCCTGCAAGAATTTTACACATGAAAGTTGAATGTTAAAAAGCATCACAATATCACAGTCATGTGCAAGAAGTGTCAAATGAATAACATACGAAAAGGGTATATCAACAGAGTTTATTTTCATTGGTACAGGTTGTCCCTTTTTTATTTAGTAAATATGAGCAAGTTTACTAAAAATAATCAAAGGTTGTATCATACTTAATACAGCAAAGCAGTGTATTATTATGTCACAGGGCCAAAATACATTAACATTACTTGATTCACACAATGTTTTAATAAATTGGTGGCAAGCGTGGTCCCCATTTGCCCAACGGAAGTTCTGACTTTTCTTCATAAGTAAGTTTTGGTCTGTTTGTAAGTTTTTCAATTTCATCAGCTCTGTAACACTTTGCCCACGCATTTTTTCTTGGAGTCCAAGCATCCCACAATTTCGTCGAGAAATCAAGTTTTTTTGTAATGTCGTAATCTTTTTTGTGAAGAAATGGATGCCATTCGCCTTGAATGGATGGTGTATATGTGTGCCAATCTTTGCGGATTTGTATAAGTGGAAGCCCAGAGCGCTCAGCAAGCGTCTCAAATACCCTTAGAATGTCATCTGGATGTTTTTTGTCCAATTCGTGCATTTCCTCTTCCCCGTTTAAATACTCAGCGCAAACTTGTGGCATGGCATCTTGTTGGGGCATTGCGTACACAACAACAGTGGGATGCTTTCTTGCAAAGTCGACAAGGTGATTTTCGACGAACAACCGAGCGAAATTGCTTTTGGGGTTATTTTCACAGAACTGTATAGTAACGCGTTTCAGTTGTTTCACAGGCCGTCCCATGCCACTTTGCAAAACTGTCTTTAAAAATCCGCTAGGCCTACTTCTTGTCGTGAAGCCATAGCCCGGAGCTGCCATTTTTCCGAAACACTATCCTGTTTTGCTTTACTACAGGCAACATCGAAAAAACTCAAAACAACAATCGAACACCGGTACCACGTGACCATCGAAGTTTCCGTTGTAATAGATATCGTATACAAAAAGATCAGTTTGTTTGGAATAAATACAAGCGAATATAATTCGAGTAAACAAATTTGTCATGCAGCTGATTGAATATTTAAATACAACAAATTAAAAACAGCTGTGGTTACTTTTGTTGCTAAATTTGCATAGATGTTTGGTCAAATAAACAATCTCTAATACATTTAAAGAGGCTGATTGTACCATTTCCTCAAAGTCAGTTTCTGTCACAAAACGCCTATCTTAGTCTAATATTGCATAATTTGTTTTTTTGGGTGTATGTCTTTATGTTTGTTATACATTAAGTTGATAATATATAACGATGACGTAAAAAAAAACATAACAAATCTATATCTATAGATATCAAAACTTATCACGCTGTATCTTAGCAACCCGATACGCTTGATCTGTCACTTAGAAAACAGTGTTGTTGAATTGCAAAGTTTATGCAATTTTTTGCGGATGTAATCTGTGCGTTAACCTTGACACATAGTAGAGAAAATCACCATCATTACTTGTCATGGATCTTACTATTGGATCTATTCCAGAGGAAAAAATTGATGAAGAAAATGAAAATGAAGATGAAGTTGCTGAACTAAAAGAAGAATTGGAGGGCATTCAAATTAAAGACATACCAATCGAGAAAAGGTTAATTAATTGATTTTACTTTGGGTAACAGTAACATCATAAAACTGTGTTTAATCTTAGCAAAGTTCATCGATTAGCAATTTACAAACAAAGCAACCTAATTTGCCAGAAAATACATAATGGCTCAAGGAAGTGGAAGTTTAGGGTTCCTCTAAAATGGGAAGGTTGGCAAGGCCAGTGCTACCCTCATTTAATAGTGCATTCAAGTGTGTCGCTCGAGGAGGTTCCGGTGCCTTTAACAACTACTTGGTTCGCTTGGTACTTCGTTTGTATCTGTATTTTTAAAATTTAATTATTTTACTAATCCCACCCCCTGACCCCAATAGTACTAACCGTCAATGGTAATAACAAAAACTGCCAGTTTTACCCTATTCAAATGCATTATCTTCCGTATTTGCCGTACCAAGCAAAACAGCAAGCTTCTTCATGGGACACGCCTGAAAGGGGAATCACTCACCTTGCTCACCTTGCCAACCTTGCCCACCTTGCCATTTTAGAGGAACCGGGAAGTTTATGAGCATCTTTAAATTCTTAAATTATTTTTAGTAGATATCAGTCTCTTAAATTTCACACTTATTATTTAGTTTGCCACCTGGATTGGACAAGTTTGATCTTTCTGAATATCCAGAAACATACAAGGACAATGACAACAAAGAAAAGTTAATTTTGGCATATGCTGAAAACTTCAGAAGGCAGTACATCCATTTATTTCGGGACAGAAAACCACTGCTGCTAAATCCACTGAATGAATGTGGCATCGAGGTAAAAAAACTTTGTAATGTTTACACACAGTTTTTCAAAATGTTTCATTAAAATTTACAACAAGTTTCAGGGTGGACAAAAGACAGTCCCAATCACTTCCCGTACTGTTTTTTTTATATGTGATGAGGAGTAAGGTCTGTAGAGTGCAAAGTTTACTTTTAGCTGGTCCGTACAACTCAGCTCAGGTAGCTCATATACTTTAAAACTTAATTTTTTGGGCCAAGACCTTGCTGTACATAACTGTTTAAATGTCAAATTTGATGCAGTTTTACACCTTTCACTGGTTGTATATGTATAGTTATATGTAAAATGAAGGAATGCCATAATGGAGATTTGAAATTTTTTTAGTTTGTATATTATTTTTTTGGGAAACAAACAAATAAAAAAAATAATGCATTATGAACAGATGTCATGGTTGGTTTTTGTTTTTAGAAATTTGTATGCACAACGATTCGGCCAACACTGCTGCCCTACAAGGAGCTTTATCACTGGCAGGGATGTGCTGAGTTCGTTTCTGATTACATCACCATGGAGCAACTTCAGCTACCAGCAGAGTTACCAAAGTATTTGTATTCACCAAGCACAATTATTAAAAGACAATCAGGTATTTATGCATTTAATTTTCCTGATTTTGTATGTTATGTACTAATACAGAACAAAATACCAATACAATCGTATTTCTTTCTTTCATCTTTACCCTTGGGGGTGGGACAACGCCTGAAAGCGTTATTCCGCTATGAGTCCACTGTCATGCCACCTGCCTCATTGCAGTTCCATTCAATCATTTTTTCATTTGATTTTAACATTTTTATGCCATAGTACTTTGTGTCAGTGAATCAATGGATTTATTTCATACATTTCAAGAATTGTGTTAGTCATCATCAGTCCCAAAAAATGTAAAAACTCTGCTATTGGAAATGTTTGTTTGTTCTATGTGCTCATAGTTTGGCAAAAACAAACAGTTTGAAGCATTCATGTGTTGTTTTTACTTTATTGCAGGCAATTGTTTTGATATCAGCAACATACTTTGTTCGTTACTTTTGGGAGCTGGTTACGATGCATACATTGTAAGCGGATATGCCACAAAGGAAATATGTTTGAGTGATGAAACAAGGGAAATATGTCCACTGTTAAAAAAGAAAGAAGTGGTAAGTTTATGCAAATACAATTGCTTCAGTCCTATTTAAGTTTTTATAAGTTATACAAACATGTCAAGAAGTTAAAATATCTCTAAGAAATTCATAACACCCCAGAAATTTAGCCTTTTTGTTAACTACAAATACTTTGAAATAAGAATTGCATGTCCAAATTGCCCATACTAAAAACACTTTATTCAAATTGAATAGGTTTGCCCAGTGATTTAAACTGACTTTTTTATCTTAGGAAGCAAAAGAAGAAGTCAAGTCTAAGCCCCGAAAATATGCTGTGAAACCTCCCCGGGATCTCAGAAGCAAATTCATTATCAAGATGGAGGCGAGAAAGAAGAGGGAAGAAAAAGAGGAAGAAGAGAAATTAAGGAAAGAAGAGGAAGAACGAATTGCTGTAAGTATTATAGGTTGTGGGTACATGGAAGTTTTGTGCTTCATAACTTCCTTATGACTTAAACAAGTTTCTTAAAGGATTGTTTATTGTTTGTTTGTTTGCTATAGTTTTACCTCTACCTTTGTGAAGCAGCCTACTCCCTTTGGGTTTTAATGGAATATTTTTTGCTCTTACCTTTATGGCTTGTAGTGACACCAATAAACTTCAATTAAACTTATGCATACAGTGCAGCAGTGGTAACCACATATCCATTCATAGGAATTGGAAAAGCCACCCCCAGATTTATTGTATGGAATGCGCATCCATTCATGGGTACTCATTAGAGGTGGGAAAAGGGAAGTCCCCGAAGATTTTTTCATTGATCCATTTACTGGTAAGTTTAAGTCAGTCTTTACCAGCTGTCCGTATGCGAAGGCTTTCCTGGTGGTACATGAGCACCTATTTAACTGCATTCTTCTTCAAAAAACTGTAAGCAGTTTAGGAACCACTGGTCTAGTTGTTGAGTAGGATTTATTGTATTTATTCTACTACAAACGAAGTGGTGGCACATACACAACAACACCATGTGAACTCCTATACCACAAAACCACAAAATGATAAGAATTGAGTTATGTTTCTGTCATAGGGTTTTATTATGTTCTATGTAGAAGTTGGGTTTTGTACATTTAGGGTCAGAGCTCACATAAACACTTGTGGTTCTGGCTGGTCCTTCATCACCAAGAACAAACATGAATAAATGATTGAAACGAAAATGAATGTGTTTTGTATGCATTATGTTTACAAGTTAATCTCCTTTGTTTCAAGGTCGTCCATATTCTCCTGCAAGCAGCAGTTTCCTTGGAATCGAGAGTGTTTGGAATAACATCAACTACTGGTCAAACATGCAGGACTGCTCAAATGGGTGTAAGGTATGCTTGATAAGCATTAGATTAGAGTAATAAAATATCTGCAAAAGTCGATTGTTTTTAAACACAAAGCATGCAAAAATTTTAGAGTAATAAAAAGACGCCTGACGCTTGCTCAATGACTAGCTAAAACTTAACCACTTACAATCTTTTATCCTATTTAGTTAAACGTTTCTACTTAGGATATGAGTTTCGACCTCTCTGACACCACCCAGTGGGAGTTTATGCTGACGGGAGCAGATCGACTTCAAATGGACATCCCAGATGTTGAGGAGGAACTGTACGATCTTGATGATGATGATCAGGAAAATGAAGATGAAAAACATCTGGACATGCCAGCCTCATGGACTCTTCCCATTGTTATTACCAAGAAGCAATATGAGACAAGGTTGGTTGATGTTTGTACATTATTTGTGCTTAAATGGCACACGATAGCATTTGAGCCAGTGGATATCTTTTATGCGTTGCAGCTTTAACAGGGTTTCACTTGGTATGTTCTATAACTACTTTTTATTTTAGATGTCCCATGGGCAAAAAGACAATCCTATACAAAAAGGCCAAGTTAGAAAAGTATGCCAACTATTTGATGAAAGATGGTCTGGTCACTCGCCTAAGTGTTTATGACAACAACGAATGTAAGATGTTGTTTTTTGGTTGATTTATTTAGAGAGACATCAATGCGGCGTCATGTACAATAGAAATCTTTGATACTTTTTTCCGTGCAGTGACGGAACTTCGTAGTGTAAGTGAGTGGTACGAAAACCGTGAAGACAAACTGAAAACTCGGGTCCATGAAGGGGGGATTGTGACGGAAGATTTTGTTGAGGGGAGACCTCGTTCGGTGAAACAACATCTTTATAAGGCAACATTTCCAGGACCTGAGGCTGATCGGACTATGCTCTTCTATGATAATGCCAGGTAGTAGATGACTTAGTTCAATTCCGCGCACTGTTGCTAGTTACCTTCATGGTATTACACAACCACAGCTGGTTGCCTAACGAGCTTCGTGCAGTCAGCTACAGCAGCCGCTTTACTAACTTTAAATGCCTTTTATCAATTATTTAATGAGCCTTGTCCGGTCAAATGTATATCTTGCTGCATGGACAGTATTAAACACCGGATTGAGGTTTATTAACGAGTTTTGCGTAGTCCGACCATTATTGGAAGTTGTCCGGAATTAATAATCCAAATCCGCTTTAACCTTGCAATACGATTACAATGATTTAAGAAGTAACAAAACAGTGTCAATTATGACGCATTCCTTACGTCACTTTCAGAGTTGACGGGCTGAGTAGGAGAGTTGAGACTCCGACGGAAATGACGGAGCACTTTGTAAACCGTGACGACTTTCTGTTTTTTCGCCACGTGATTTTCGGCAGGAGGCAAAAGAAAGTGGCGCCTGCCACGGCTGAGGGGCCTCCCCGTCCGATTCTGGTACGTTACAACAAACACAAACTTCAAATTAGCTTTTGGTATTGCTTCTGACGGCAACTTGCGTGATCACCACATACCTGTTCAAAAACCCCGTGATATTAGTTTTCTACTTCTTTAATTTTCATTTTTTCTAACAAACAAAACAAGACCTTACTCCGTTATGATAAACTCAACTTAACTCATGAACACAAGATACGGACTTGACGAGCAGCTTAATTAAAAACATCACTGACAGAGAACTTTTATTTATCTTTACGCCCCTCGCACCTTGTTTTGTTTGACTTCGATACCGTAACTTCATGACGTCACTATTGGGTCACGTCACGATTTTAAGCTTCTTGTCATTATGCACTGATGATGACAACAGCGATTGTCGAACCGTTTGAAAATAAAATGTACTTCACTATAACTTTTATATTCACTATATAAGTTCTCTGGCTGTTATGTTTCTAAGCAACTCAATTTACAATATGATTGCCTTTCACTATTGGAGAATAAAGTTTCAATTATAGGTTGAACACAAACGATAACACCTTGTTTGACCTACCTAAGTAAACGCACAAAGAGGAACTGGTAAATTTATCTCAACGCAAATTTATATTGCAGAAAATCACGGAGAAATTTCACCGCAACTTGGCGAAAACAGCGAATGATGACGTATCAGAGCAAGTGTTCGTTTTATCCGAAGACAAAATTCAAATCACCTACCACCGAGAGAACGAGAACGTCACCGCTTCAACACGTGACTTTTTTAAACCGCCGAATGCCGAGGAAAAGGGCGGAAACCTTCAGTGGACCAGCGATATGTCAATCACATTTCAGGTGGTTTCCCGCAGTCTTTAACTGATTCTAATTCTAATAAATTACTTTGAACCGATTTAAAATGGATGTTTAAATTATGCGAAGCTGATGTGAAAAAGCTTCATGGTAAAATTTTTGAGCAATCTTTCTTAAAATGTCGTCATTGACTATGATCAAAACAGTCTTTTAAGTTTAGGAGTTGTGGATGTATATGGTTGAGTCTGTATCTGGTTTTACCACAGACAAAAAGTAATAATTCAACAAAAGTTACAAGCAAAGTTCCATAAAATTGTCTTCTCTTATCAGGTGAATCCCCGAGATGCTGACGCGAAGAATTTGTCGGTTTACGAAAATCTTGTCGAACTCATCCAGACTGAACAGAAAAGTATTCAGGTAAAATCAATGGTGAATTATGGTTGAGGTAAGAGGGATATTTAAGACAAAGACATTAGAAAATTCAAATGGTCGCTTGATAAAGGAAAGTCGCGGAGGTTACAAAAAACCTTGGTGAAAACGTTCCTGGCCAGTACGGGGATCGAATCCGCGACATTCGCGTTATTAGCACGACGCTCTAACCAACCAAGCTAACCGACCGATACATTGGCGGGGCGTCTGCGGATTACTCCATGCGTTTTTAAGGATTGATCGAAAGCCAACAAAAAAACTTTCCAAAAATTTAAAACGACTTGCAAAATAACTGGCAACAGTTGTCTGCTCCTGACCGGCCAAAGCCCTCTCCTAAAAACGAGCTGGTGTTTGTACTCTCTGGACAAAAGTGTATTCGCCAGCAATTTCTTAACAAACGAAAATGTTTTGCAGAAAATTTATGTGCTCACTCGAGGATCGTCGCAAAAGTTCACAAAAAAAATTGTTAAAAAAGTTCCTGGCCAGTACGGGGATCGAACCCGCGACATTCGCGTTATTAGCACGACGCTCTAACCAACTGAGCTAACCGGCCGACACAGCCACTTGTACAGCGCTGACAAGTATAAACGCCGCCCCAGCATGGCTAGCTACAAACTGCACCATTTGCAAATTCTACCAATCTAACATTTTACTCTGTGACGTCCCAGGCGGTAAGATCATCGGAAGAGGAGGTGCGAGAGATCTTAATGGATCGCCAGAAAGAGGAGCTCGCGTCCGAACTCGCAATCTCAGTCTACGACACAGAGAGAAACGAAAAAGCCAAAAAACATAGAAAGGAATTGGTTAGTTCACCAGAACCAACTTTCAATGCATTGGTTTTCATTTTTCATGGATTCATTTTTCTTTACTTCCTACCAATATTTTTAGTGTAGTTGACAAAGTCTGCTCGGGACGAATCAGAGTAAATCAAACGGACAAATCAAGCAGAGCCCGAGTACCGGTTATGTACCAGCGGTTTAATTGTGCCATTTTGGGGAAAAAAACAAAAAAATCTTAAGATATTCGTCATGTCAGAAAGGAACGGCTAAATCGAACCGTAAAAGCTGACGGTTTTGACAATCAACCTCAAAGTTACCAAATATGACAATGGCGTAGTAACTTCCGTAGAAATCTACCAGTACTCCCGGTTAATTTTGGAAAAGCGAGACCCCGTAACCATTTAAACCTCCCTGTTCTGTATGACTACACCTTTTTCATCATTAAACAAAATCTCTTTTCCCAGGAACGACTTGCCCTGGAGGAGAAGTTGAGGAGGCAGGAGATGGAGATGGATTACTTGGCTCCCTTCCTTGCTCAGATTGGCAACCCGGACAAGATCAATAAGAACCAAGCCTTCAAACTGAAGGAGGATTGTCTGGCGGATCTCAAGCAGAGACTTATCGACAAGGCCAACCTGATACAACGCCGATTCGAACAGGTTTGTCAAAATCTTATTATTTAATTCAATTGTTTTGGAGCTCCAGCACACAATGCATGCTAAAGTTTGGCTAGTTTAGTCAAGCAGAATTTTTTTGGTTTGTAAAATTAAATACGATGATCGCTAAGGATGAGCTGGAGCAAAAAGTGAAATGCTGAAAAACAAAGTTGGCAGAAAATACACATATTTCTGCACAAGAGTTTTTTCATGGTTGACTGCACAAAGTTTGCTCGTAAACCGGTTACATCGCAAATAGCTAACTAAGCTATGGAACGTGTAGAGTCATTCACATAATTTTTTTTCATTTCGACATTTTTGCATGGTTTGCTGCAGTAAACTTGTTTCCCAACCTGCTGTACGCGCACACATCTACCGCGAACTGAGGAATAAATCGTGTTTAATTGTCAGGAAACTTCGGAGCTCCACAAGAAACAACAGGAATATCAACAGAAGCAGGTTGCCATGACGAAGGAAGACGAAGAGCAATACTTCAACTACTGCTCTGAGGCTATGTTTCGAATCCACATTCTCGAACTTCGGCTTAACAGGTAAGTTGTTTGTCACCGATATAAATTGGTACTTTATGCTATATTACGTCGTTACGATATTTGATTTTCCACCAAGCAAAAATGTAATTATTTTTTTGAACGTATTTGTTAGGAAAGATTCATTTTCATTGGCAACTATGTTGGNTGTCAGGAAACTTCGGAGCTCCACAAGAAACAACAGGAATATCAACAGAAGCAGGTTGCCATGACGAAGGAAGACGAAGAGCAATACTTCAACTACTGCTCTGAGGCTATGTTTCGAATCCACATTCTCGAACTTCGGCTTAACAGGTAAGTTGTTTGTCACCGATATAAATTGGTACTTTATGCTATATTACGTCGTTACGATATTTGATTTTCCACCAAGCAAAAATGTAATTATTTTTTTGAACGTATTTGTTAGGAAAGATTCATTTTCATTGGCAACTATGTTGGGTTTGCTAATGAAATACGGCACAAGTCGAATGGTGCAATGGTTGAAATAGCACGTTT
>QXVZ01007507.1:0-16987 GCA_008931825.1 Phallusia fumigata
GTTTTCAACTCATTAAAATAACTCTGCGTACCCTAAATAGTTGCAAAGATACAAAAGTCATTTATAAAACAGATAATTTTTGCACAAAAAGTTATAAGGCAGTAGTTCCCTATGTTTTTCAGCTTGGGCTCACAATTTAAGAATATTTGTTTTGGCGGACTGCTATGAGATATTGTGAAACATGACAATGAAGAAAACTAAGACAACAGTTAAATAAATAGAAATGTGTACAAAATGAACCTAAATTCCAAACCAGTTAACCAAACTTAATTAATTTACACAAGCTCAAGTTCTAAAAACAACAAGTATTAATTGCGTTGTGGTAAAACACAGTGTGTTGCAATAACTCTACACCTATTTATAATGTAGTTTTGTATGGTACATAGCAAAGGTTACTCCAGGTAAATGCAACCTATTGGTGAATGTGGCTGTATGATTTAAAGCATGCTTTTGACATAGAGATTGTGATTGGCATGATGTTAGAAATGATTTGGTTGGATTCTGTAAATGTGATATTTAGGTTTTGTGTAAATTTTGGGTTCTGAAACTACAACTGACCATGCCTATTAACCCCAATGTAATCCAGGTATTGGATTATATTCATTATAATAAAAGGAAATGGAATTTGAGAAAAATATCATCTAAGGCAGTGTATGCCAATTTGAAGAGTGCTACCCCTATAATAAATAATATATGGTTCCGTCTCACACTAAAGTTTCATAAAATAAATGTTTTTGGGATGGAATAAACTATAACAATTATATGTTGATCGAATTTAAGTAAGGTTATATTTACTATGTAAGGGTATCAGTTTCCTTTATGTCACATTCTGACATTAAACAATGCAGTGCAAAGAGTATTTCTTTACTAAGGGTTTGTTTGTTATCATCTAATTTGTGTGCAATTTATTTTTAGAAACAGGTAGAGCAAAAAGTTCAACTGAGAACAGTGTTGTATCCAATGACCCAGATGAAAAAACTACAGACATGGCAGAAGACCCAAACCTTCAACAAAAACAAACCAGCAGTGGAAAATCACCAACAGAAAGCGTATTTTTGCATTCTGCCAAGTGGCTGTTGGATAGAAAAGCTTTAAGGGTATAATACCAAATTGGATTGTTTATTCAATTCAATTCCAAACAAAGCGAGCTTACATTATTTAATACGTTGTAGTGGTTTAGGTATGTGTGTGGTTACAAAACAGTTTGATTTTGAAAGAAAAGTTTAACATTCATTTAGTAAGTTTTTATTTCTGTAGCAGTTTTATTTCATGATTATATGCTTATCAATACTTAGGGTTTGAAAGGTACTTATATTCTTTACCTCACAATTATAAAAAATGATGTTTGCTACCTGTACACATACTCGCCATGCGTAAAAAGTAATATCTGTTTTAGTTTGCTGAGAATGCTTTATCTCATGAGTTATTATCATCTCTTGGAAGCCCTGATGCAGAGTATTACATTGCCCTGGCTAGATTGCATATGATGAGGAAAAACTACCAGGATGCAGACAAAAACTTACAATCTTCAATTTCCCTCAACAATGAGGTGCATTTTTAGGAAGAATATTTTATTCGTCATTGTGCTCCCAAGTTGTTTGAAAATTTATTAAAACGTGTTTATATGTATCTCAAGCATCCTGATGCATGGTCAATGAAAGGTCATCTTAATTATGTTGCTGGCAATTTTGTGGAGGCAAGAGACTGTTATGAACGTACTCTTGCTTTTGTCACCGATGCATCTGAGACACATGCTATTTATCTTCGATTGGGTTCAATTTACTTACAAGAAGAGCAGGTATATTTTAAAAGTATTGGTGTATCTTATGTTTTAAATTCAAATTTTGAATATGTGTCCTTTCCTTGTTTTTGCAAATGAGTAATGCAAATGTGTTTCATATTTTTAGTTTTCAAATGCTAAACGCATATTTTTGCTTGCCTGTAAGCATTCACCAACATGTCTTTCATGGTTTGGAGTTGGAGTTGCTTGTTACAGGGTAAGACATACAGTATATCCTAAAAACATTATTCCTTTATTATAGAAAAATGATTAAACCAGACATTTAAAGTTGTGCATGCATGCATGGGCAAGTTGTTCAATGTATTCAACTGATTATCATTACGCCTTGCATAAAGTGACTGGCATCTTGATAACCTCAAAGATCTCCATAATCGTTAAGATATCCAATCAAGAAAAATTTGGTGTGCAAATATTTTCCTGTTCGCAGGAAAAAACAACTTCTTCATTGAGATGACAGCTCAGCTCTGTAAAAATAGCAACATAAATATTAAAGGCAAAAGTGCTAGAATTTCGATTGTTGTAATTAACAATACAAAATATACTGAAAAATATCCAAACTTGAGCTTGGTAAACCAGTTAAATTAAGCGTTGTTGTTTGACAGCTTGGTGAAATTGAAGAGGCAGAGGATGCATTGGCAGAAGCCAACATACTCAACAACAAAAATGCAGAAGTGTGGGCATATTTGTCACTTGTTTGCTTGAAGGTATTTCTTTTTTACAAATTTAAGAAATGTGAATTTTAAGTGATTAAACAAAAACTTTTTAGACCAACAGGAAATTGGAAGCTGAACAGTCCTACAAGAATGCCATCAAACTAGGAATAACAGATGATGACGTTTTAAATGAGGTTCACCAAATTCAAACTGAAGTGGGATTTGGTAACCCTTCATTTTAACAAGGACATATTTGTTAAATTTTAGTTTACTTTTTATTCGCTATCGTTTGAAATACACAAAAACAACATGTCTTGACGAAGAAATTGCCAGTACAGAGGGTAGCAACTAGATGCAGATGAAAATTTTAGCCCTATTTTGCTGCACGTCAACGACAAGGGTCAGGTACATTTAAAGAGGAAAGTCCTCGAATTTACCTCTACTTCTTCACCCAGTGATTTGTCGCAATGAGGTACGTGTGCAATAATGATGAACGAAAGCGTCGTTAATACATACAGACCGTGATTGTTTTTTCAAACTACTTTATTTCGTCACATAATTTCCGTTGGCGGGAAATGTTACCATCGAAACTACATAACCAAACAAACACTCTTGGTTGATATCAGGACTATAAAACATATGTCACTATTACGTTTATTACTGTGTACCCATTCGGTTTTCTCAACTCGTTGTCACAAATAGTTTTCGTTCTGAATAATGTGTAGATCGTGTTAATTATAAATCGTACGGCAAGTTCCTGTAATAAAGAGATGAAACTAAAACATACAGCTAGAATTGCTGTTGTGTTGGGGTATTCTGGTTTTGGAGCTCGGACACACGAATCCGACTGTAATTTTGCCTCTTTTTACACCGCTAAGTATCTGTGACCCGATTTGAAAAAAACGTTCTCCAATTTCTTCCGCACACCCTTTTTATACTGCTTTTTTACAAGTCCTTACTACAAAAACTATTACAAATCGAAGCCTTGCAAAACGAAGGCACACGACGGCTTAAGGCCGTTAAGCAGACCAGAGTAAAACTATGTTTAAAAATTTGGGGAGGCCATTTGTACCCCAAATGTATCGGAAAGACAGACACATTAAAAGTTAAATTTGTTTTTGATGTAGGCTTATTTTAACGAGAAAGTTAAAAAAATATAACTAGCAAAATTTAACATTTGCAAGAAAGGTTGCATCAGTGCTTCTACAACGGCAATAAATCAGTGCAACGGTTGTAAGCTACACTGTATGTAGCCTATATACGTAACTTATGTCTGATAGAAGGATATATGGTGCACTGTGGGCCAAACTTTCCCTTTAATTCATTTTGGGCTTGTTACTTTTTTATAACTTAACCTGGTGTAAACAGATTGCGCTGCTGTACGTAATCCTTTCTCTAAAACGGTCCGCGAATCCGTTACGAAAAGAAGGGTCATTTCTGTTTTTCATTTTTAATCCGACATTGATCAAAGCAGATAAACAAATAAAGTGCCCCCCTATTCATAACTACGTTCTGTAAAGTGCATTAAAAATTGAAAATAGCAAAAAGTTTAAAATGGCGTCAGTTTGTTGTTTTGCAAAAATAATTGGCTGTTCGCTAAAAGTAAAAATAAATTGTAATAAAAATTACTGCAATAACTAATATAGCGTAAGCACACGACATTTGTTTTTAATGAAAAAACCACATTTAAGAAGTACGGTGGTTGCATACAACAACTGTAGAGTGGTTAAACAGAAGGCGCGATTTTTCTAACATTATATTTAAGACACTGGCCAACTACTATACGTTGCCTAAAGTTTGCGTTAAGCCAAGTTTGGAACTACGCGCTGTTGTGTGCGCCAAACAAACTAAAAATGTTTTTAAGTTTACATAAAAATGAAAGTGTTAAAGTAAAGCATGGATAAGTATGATCAGGTGCCATTATCCCCTGTATCAGGAGTACCCAACCCGACGCCGCGAGGAGGTTGCGTGTGGCCCGCGATGCATTTTTCAAAATGAAGTTTAAACTTACATAATTAGCAACTTGTTCCCCAGTAAACATCCAGCAATTGTTGCGTAAGTGTTCGTTTTTTTGTTTTTTATTCACAAAAATTTTAAAACTTTTTCTCGCTCCCTGTGCCAAATTTCCTCAATACTTTTGACACCACAAACACAATTGTTTCCACACAATCATGATTGTTTCATCACATTCACCGGCGTAAAAAACCTGCCCAACATAGAGATCAGTAAAACAATAAGTGGTTTGCTATTCTGTTTTTTATTTGTCATAAAACGGGGTAGATCATACCTATATGCATTAAACATGTTTAAAATGCAGTTTTGGTGTGAGACTTTGTCTATAATTTTGTACCAATTTGTCGTAAAAACTCAAATGCAAAATTCCACGTCATGTGGCCCGTGAATTCATTAGCAAATCGCACGTGGACCTGCGGCTAATAAGGATGTGCACCCCTGTCCTATGTACTGCAATGTGGCCATATGTTAGTGTTTTTGTTTAACACTCAACTGTGTTTTGTCGTGTTGGCCAACAAGCAAACTGAGAAAAGATGCAACATATCGACAAAAGGAGTCAGTTCTGTTTCCGTCAATCTATTTTTGTTGACTTTACTGGAGCCACTGGATTTGCGAATAAAAACATAAAAAACTGCTGAGAAGCATATAATGCCTTTTTTGACGGTCTAGCTCGTTACCAGATGTGCATTTTACTTCATGGCGCAACAGTACGTCTCAAAGTTTGCCATTTCCGGCTTGGTGATTTTTTTGCAATTGTGTCGTCAAGATTTCTTTCACAAAGCGAAATAAACTCAACTCAACTAACCCAAGTAATCCAGTACAGTTTAAAATGGCATACACATAATTTGACAGTGAGACTTCGTTTGAAGATAATAATTCGACACACAACTTTGGAAAAATTGTGCGGGTCATATTGGTCTACCACTTAAGTCACATTCTGCGCACGTACACGAAACAAGAAAAACATACGTTGTTGTGTGGTATTGTATCAACATGATCTTACTTGTTCTTGCCTAAGCAAGTTGATGGATTAAAACTTAAAATTCAGGTTTGACTTTAACCCGTGATGACTATACTTGCAACATTTGAAGTTGACGTGTTTTGAATTGAAGAAATAAAGTCAAATATACAACCAACGCGATCGATCGCCACCAATCAGACTTTGCTTCCAATCAAAACTATTTACTGACGTTCTGTTTATGTTCTCATTTTTTCTCGGGAACTACTTTTGATAGGCCGCGTGCTCTAGTTGGGGGAGTCTGTTTTGTATCAAAGTGTTTATCTTAGCCTGTCTCTTCAACTTGTTGTAACTGGGAAGTTAGACGCATACTTTCGAATAGTATTGGCACAAATACGCATAAACAATGGCGTTTCCAAATACCAGCATAGTTCATATATCAGTGTTTTNAATTGTAATAAAAATTACTGCAATAACTAATATAGCGTAAGCACACGACATTTGTTTTTAATGAAAAAACCACATTTAAGAAGTACGGTGGTTGCATACAACAACTGTAGAGTGGTTAAACAGAAGGCGCGATTTTTCTAACATTATATTTAAGACACTGGCCAACTACTATACGTTGCCTAAAGTTTGCGTTAAGCCAAGTTTGGAACTACGCGCTGTTGTGTGCGCCAAACAAACTAAAAATGTTTTTAAGTTTACATAAAAATGAAAGTGTTAAAGTAAAGCATGGATAAGTATGATCAGGTGCCATTATCCCCTGTATCAGGAGTACCCAACCCGACGCCGCGAGGAGGTTGCGTGTGGCCCGCGATGCATTTTTCAAAATGAAGTTTAAACTTACATAATTAGCAACTTGTTCCCCAGTAAACATCCAGCAATTGTTGCGTAAGTGTTCGTTTTTTTGTTTTTTATTCACAAAAATTTTAAAACTTTTTCTCGCTCCCTGTGCCAAATTTCCTCAATACTTTTGACACCACAAACACAATTGTTTCCACACAATCATGATTGTTTCATCACATTCACCGGCGTAAAAAACCTGCCCAACATAGAGATCAGTAAAACAATAAGTGGTTTGCTATTCTGTTTTTTATTTGTCATAAAACGGGGTAGATCATACCTATATGCATTAAACATGTTTAAAATGCAGTTTTGGTGTGAGACTTTGTCTATAATTTTGTACCAATTTGTCGTAAAAACTCAAATGCAAAATTCCACGTCATGTGGCCCGTGAATTCATTAGCAAATCGCACGTGGACCTGCGGCTAATAAGGATGTGCACCCCTGTCCTATGTACTGCAATGTGGCCATATGTTAGTGTTTTTGTTTAACACTCAACTGTGTTTTGTCGTGTTGGCCAACAAGCAAACTGAGAAAAGATGCAACATATCGACAAAAGGAGTCAGTTCTGTTTCCGTCAATCTATTTTTGTTGACTTTACTGGAGCCACTGGATTTGCGAATAAAAACATAAAAAACTGCTGAGAAGCATATAATGCCTTTTTTGACGGTCTAGCTCGTTACCAGATGTGCATTTTACTTCATGGCGCAACAGTACGTCTCAAAGTTTGCCATTTCCGGCTTGGTGATTTTTTTGCAATTGTGTCGTCAAGATTTCTTTCACAAAGCGAAATAAACTCAACTCAACTAACCCAAGTAATCCAGTACAGTTTAAAATGGCATACACATAATTTGACAGTGAGACTTCGTTTGAAGATAATAATTCGACACACAACTTTGGAAAAATTGTGCGGGTCATATTGGTCTACCACTTAAGTCACATTCTGCGCACGTACACGAAACAAGAAAAACATACGTTGTTGTGTGGTATTGTATCAACATGATCTTACTTGTTCTTGCCTAAGCAAGTTGATGGATTAAAACTTAAAATTCAGGTTTGACTTTAACCCGTGATGACTATACTTGCAACATTTGAAGTTGACGTGTTTTGAATTGAAGAAATAAAGTCAAATATACAACCAACGCGATCGATCGCCACCAATCAGACTTTGCTTCCAATCAAAACTATTTACTGACGTTCTGTTTATGTTCTCATTTTTTCTCGGGAACTACTTTTGATAGGCCGCGTGCTCTAGTTGGGGGAGTCTGTTTTGTATCAAAGTGTTTATCTTAGCCTGTCTCTTCAACTTGTTGTAACTGGGAAGTTAGACGCATACTTTCGAATAGTATTGGCACAAATACGCATAAACAATGGCGTTTCCAAATACCAGCATAGTTCATATATCAGTGTTTTTTCTTGTTTAAAAAGATTAATATGTTAAAAAAATTGAAATGTGGGATATGCTGTTCTGTTCGGTAACCGCAGTCGAGCCTTCGCTATTGTTGGCAAGTTTTCTATCAAAAATATTTCGAAAATGTCCCTCCTGCTACTGTTCTTAGTGTGCCTGAGAATTTGTTACCCAAAATAACTTATACAACACCACCCATATAAATTGCGTTTAAACATTGCTTTTCTTACTTTTTTGGATGCAGGATCGTGGCAATCTATTGCAACAACATTGTCACATCTTTCGATATCGAAACGGGCTGTAGTTCTATCAGGTTTGGACCGAGATCATTTGAAGTCTGCTCTGTGGATTCAATAAGGGTGTTACTATGTTCAAAAAAATCGGCAGAAAACACTGTGGAAATACCTTGGAACTTGTCAACACATGATAAGGTCGAAATAGACGGTAGGACAGCAGGGATGTTGGTGAAAATGGCGTTGTTTTCCTCATTTGTATCATTAGGTTCGGCAAGCTGTCGGGAAAAACTTGCTGGACCACCTGATTCGAAAACACGCAGCATTCTTGTGCCATCCATAATTTGCGAATTAGCTGGATAAATAATAGAACTTGATAGATTCGCCTGTACAAAGGTGGGCTCCAAGTTTTCTCTCTCATTTGTCACAGGAGCGTTCATACCAATGTGGTGTGAGTAAAGTTCTGGTTGCAATCCATTCGCACTATCCGATATATACCTATAGTATTCCAATTGTGATTGTTGTGGTTCGGTATGGGACCATATTTCTGGGTTGTAATCTTCTCTGTTGCTACTGTCTTGAGTGCTTTTATGGTCGATGTTTTTCTTTGTTCTTTCTAATGATTCGAGTGCCTCAGCCCAAACAGCTTCTGGCCACCCCGTCCGCCCTTTCTTTTTCTCACTAATGCTCGGTGAGCTTGTTTCTCTCGTTGATTGAATTCCTACTACTCTGCATGTATCATTCGTATTTGTGATGATCTTGCGTTTCGTTGAAAAGTCCTAAGCAACAAGTATATTGGTAGACAAAACGATCAAGCAGAAGGGTTTATGTTTATTGAATTACAAATTCCAGAGCGACCATCCTTTCAAAAACATTTTAAACTTTTTTCGAACGTGTTCTTTTGTATATTTGATCAATCTGTCTGAGTTAAGTTTATTACGTTTATTTCGCTTGGCGGCAGAACTTTTGCAAAACTTATTGCTAACGAAAAACAGCCAAGGTCTGATATTTAACTACTTTTACTTAAATTTATCAACTTACCAATCGACGATTGATGTGCCTCTCCCTGCATCTTAAAACTTGCAGTTCTGCATGAAATTCTTTATCAGCGGTGGGGCAGCTTGCGTCAGCATCCTCCAATAACTCCGATAAAAACGATATGTACGAAGAAGCCAATCGCAAAGTTTTAATTTTTGAAAGTTTCGTGTCCGAAGGAACGTTTGGAATACATTTTCGAAGTTCAGCAAATGCTTTATTAATACATTCAGTCCGTTTCTTCTCCTTGTGTCTAATATTTTGCGACTCTTCGGTATTCTCGGACGCCATTAACGAACATTAAAACCTAAACATAGTTATGCAGTTTTTTAGAATAAACACAGCTAAAATCAGTGTGCGATACTGTTCAACTTTTAAGTCGTTTCAACTAACCGTTGGCTGTGCAAGTGAGGCTTGAACTAACTTTTTCTCGTGCGTGGATAGTAGTAGACTGTCTTAACTCTCTGTGTTCGGTCATGCTTACGATATTGTGACGTCAAACATATATTAGTTGCTATATCGTTTTTGTTTTTAACCTAACGCGTAGCGTGTCACTCTATTAACTTTGGGGGCATTGAGTAGAGCATCGTAGAAGAACACCCACTAATTACTTCGATGAATTAAGTCATCACCGGACTTGTTTTTTTCTTTTTTTTATTCCTTTTCAATATTTGTCAGGTTTGGATCAACCTGCGGCGAGGACGAGGTTCAAAAAGGAGTAGCCGGGCGGGCCTTGCCTATTTTGGCTCGCGCCATCCAAACTTTAGTGCCTGGTGACACAAGTCTTAAATTTCCAACAATTTTAAATCGGGTTAGGGCACATGTCCAACTCAATTGCCAACTAGAGTTTGTAAACATGTTGATTTTCGTGAAAAGAGTCGAAAAAATGTAACGTTACTTTTCGCCAAACTGTTTTGGGGCCGACATTTTGTGACATCCTAAGTAGCAGAATGACAATTAAAAGGTACAACTGTGCATCATCGTAGTCTATTACCAACTGTTGCGCCACGTTTTAACTATGCTCTCACACCGTCTTAAAGACGCGCTATAGGAATGACCAAATGAACAAACTCCGTATAGTGGTAATGTCTGCGCATTAAATGTCTGAGGCGGGGGCGCTCATGAGTTCTCTGCGGCTCGTAAAGTGTGGACGTGACGTGCGGTCCTTTACCCGACTAAAGCGTCGCACCGATCTTTCCAGAATGATTAACTCGGAACCTGAACTCCCGCTTGTGTTACAAAATCGAATCTACGCACAATGACGCCAGCGGCTCCGCGGCTCGGTCTAAAATATGATTGATCATCGCCGAAATTGTACGGTGCGTTATACATAGAGGCATCGGAAATGATTTTTCGCTTAG
Source organism: Phallusia fumigata (assembly GCA_008931825.1). Lineage (NCBI taxonomy): Eukaryota > Metazoa > Chordata > Ascidiacea > Phlebobranchia > Ascidiidae > Phallusia > Phallusia fumigata. Next base: position 10,309 of record QXVZ01007507.1, read on the forward strand.
TGCACATTATTGTTGTGTGTCAATGACTATTATCCTTTTCGTGCCACAACACTGATAACATTGCAAAATTCCTCAGTACCTAACCTACCAACGGCTCTGAATTTGCACCATGATATTTGATTAGACACATAAACTTCATCGTGTCGCGGCGGAAATATGTGATATTTCTGGTTTTGGCACACGAAACATTTGTTCTGCTTCAGACCTAATGTTTGACTTTTCGCTAGAAATATCTGGAGGAGAAATTACGGTGTCCTTTGTATGGATATATTGCGTTTATCGGCCAAGTTTTAGACGCTACAGTTTGACTCTTTATTTTGCATGCCTTAATTTGTACCTCTGTAATTCCATTTTTAAATTTTGATGTGTTATCAGACATGGGGATGGCCAACCCTCATGCCGGGCGGCACTTGTGCCTTGCATGTGTAGCGATGGCGCATATTTTTGTTGTATCATTTCATATTTAAGTGCAATTTCAAGTTGAATATTTTGCATTTTTACGACTCATAAACGACGACCTATTTTAAAATTCAACATTTCATGATATTTTTTCATCACTACATGTGCCTTGCAGTCTGTGGCACCTGACACCCAACGAGAGAAATTTCTTATGCCAATGATCTAAGTTGATGTGTTTTGCTTTTTGTCAAGGTGAACGGCAAAGCTGTAGTGTAGTATGGTTTAGTTAGTGGAATAACTATGTAAAAGTACAAATAATACTTATTGTTCGAATTTACTCAAACCCTAATCGATAACTGGTGAAAGTACCCAAGCATATCCAAGCTAAACAGGACCGGATTGAGCACAAGATCTTGGCAGGCCTGATCACCGGGGGGTCAGAAACTTTTGAAAAGTTGGTTCATATCTAGAGCCTAAATGAAGCATGGATGCACAACCAAGCGGCCGCAAATACTAGCCTATTTTATGGGGCCGCGCACATAAATATTAAGGTATGTACCGGCAGCCGTGCATTGATCAAAACTCTTTGGCTGGTATGAACAAGGGAGTCATTTAAAACATGATATTTTGGTAACCTTTCAAACATGAATGAATGAGATAATATGTAATTGATAAAAAATAACCTGGACTCACCGGCGGTTCATCGGTGCCGAGTACGGAACAGCCGAATGGCGCGGCCAGGTTTTTAGGGCCCGGTGGCGCCACCTCTGGGTTTTAGTTCTTCTCATTCTAATTTTGAGCAGGTTGACTGCTGTAAGTATAAAGCCGGAACGTAATTATAGAAATTTGTTTACTTTAAAACAAGTTGAATTGAGAAGGTGGCAACGCTATGTGCACACAAATTCAGTATGAAGCAGGGATTGGCAATTGTTTTGGCTCACGGCCCAAATTTTTGTTTTGAAATTTGACTGGCGGGCCGTATTAGTTTTAAGGGCCCCCTGACTTGTTCCACCAACGTATGTCGCTACGATTTCTTTTACCAAGCGAAATAAACTCAACTCAAATCAACAACTCAAATTCGAAATCATTTACCAGTGAATTCATAGTCCTCTGCATTACAATAATACAAACATACATTGGTTTATTTGTTACGCTTCCAAAAGCGAAAGATTTTGCAGAAATAAAAGTACAAAAAAGTAATCACGTGACGTGATCAATGAAAGGCCAAACATAAACGCGACTATAATATTTAATCCAACGTTTTATTGTCTTAGCAATGTCCAAACCCTGCATCAAATTGTTCTTGATGAACATATACTAAGCTATAACAAAGCAATATCGAATAAAAATAATATGGTTAGAGAATTTGTAACAATGGAACTAAATAAACTGTTGCTACCAGGCATTGTATGAATTCATGCAGGCTCTTCTGGCAAATATATTTTGCGTACCGACGTTTTGACGTCCTATTCAGGTCGTCTTCCTCAGGGTGAATAACATTCAACGCGAAATACAACACACTAGGATAAGATACGAAAAAATGAAATGTAGAGGAAAAAACGAAGGCGCGCGCACATATAGATAAACCACACCGGACGAACGATAACATACGCACTGACACAACACGCCTAACTGTAATGCTTTAGGAAATGCCTATAGCACGCCGGAAACAAAACTTCTGTTTTAATGTTCATGGTATTGTCCCGCTGATGTACAGAAACAACCTCTTTCTGTAGTCCGGCTCGCGGGCAATAACGCATGCTGCGTTAAAGTTGATCCGATGGCCTCGTGTTGACGTGTGGTTAGCCAGAGCTGACTTCTTAGCGTCGTTGTTGGAAACATCCCGTTGATGTTCCTTACTGCGGGCCTTAAAATATCTTCCAATCTCCCCAATGTAGGGTAGCCATTGTCACGCAGGGCCTTCCGCATCTTGTTTAGTTTCGCTGATGCGCAGTTACCTTCACTGGTACATAAGTTTCGCGCTTGATCTGTTAAAGCTCGTACCACACCTCGTTTTTGGTAAATAGGGGTGGTGGGAGCGGAAATTTAGGTATCTGTCCGTGCTCGTGGGCTTGTGGTACACTTCGCCGAACAGTTTGCCATCCGCTGTTCTTGTCACCTGGATATCTAAAAATGGAAGGCAGTTATTTGATTGAATTTCCATGGTGAACCTAATTCCGGGTTGCGCGTCGTTCAGGTGTTGAAGAAATGCCTCAACTTGTTCACAGCCAATGACGACAAAGATATCGTCCACATATCGCCGCCAGAATCTTGGTGGGTTGGCAAATGTTGTCAAGGCTTTCTGTTCAATAATTAGCCACCACAGGCGCCCATGTACATGTGTAATTCAACTACAAACTTAACAAACAATGTTTTTCGGCTATGGAAATTTTATGTTGTGCACCCCTTGCCTTGATGCCCTGCTTACTTACTTTGCTTAATGGTTAATCCGGCCCGGTAACCAAGTAAATAGTAAATACCTTCCAATTCTCACACTGGGGATGGGGACTTCACAAGCGTCACCTAACGAAAATTATTCATCCTGTGGTCATAGAAATCACACTGTTTATGCAGTCTAAGCGGCCTGTGTTTCAAAAATTTAAAAACAAAATAAGTGCTATAAAAGCAAGTACGGCACGTGTGTTTTTTTTCGCGATAGAAGTGTGTTTTGACTGCCAAACCGGTTCTTAACATGTGTTTTTTGCAGGATAGTTCGTTTGACATGATGGAGCAATCATGTTTTACGTGGGTTATGTTTTTTAGGCAGCTTCCATACATGATTTTGTACATACTTCAGTCTTTAATATGCCCGCCTGTCTACTTAATTTGGTACATACTGCTGCAAGTAAGTTAAATCCTTAAATATGGGTAAAGTGTTTTATGCAGGTTTGGTACATGTGACGTGCAAGATGTTGTATCCTAAATAAATACACCCTGAAAAATTACCAAACGTTGTTGCAATAATTGCACTGTTTAGAATTGTGATGTCATGTTAGAAAGCAATTGCAAATAAGGGCATTGGAACACTACAGGTTGGTTTGGTACTGTTGGTATGCTTGGTGTAAAGCACAATAGATCCAATGACTAAATAATGCCGATGATCGTAGTGTTATTAGGGTTAAAATCAGGACTTCTATCTAATACTTATTCCTATTTTCAAATTATATGTTTCCCACCCAATGTAGGTGTAAATTTTCAGTGCCCAAACCCCAGTAAATCAAAAGATACTCAATGATTTGTTCTTTGCTCGTGTGTGCCACTCTGTTTTGGTCAGAATTCAGACATAAATGGCTTATCCCACCTGTAGTACCAAGGAGGCTCACAACACACCAAACTCACTTTCATGGCCTATGGTTTGCGAATTGGACCTGATTGTTCAATGCAAAATAATAATAAAAAAGTTTTTCAGCCCATCAAACTGTGGAACCCTGATTACTACTGGTTCATTGAAGGTCAGATCTATGATTCATTGCTTGGCATTGTTGCTTCTTGGTCAGATTTATCAGGCCATGCTGGTAAGAGATTATACTTGCTGCTATTAAATGTTTAAACAATATCACAGTGTTTGTGCTTGGATGCCAAAAGTGTCCTAACGATGGAAAATAGTAATAAAAACAGTTGATTGAAATAAGATTAGAAACAGGTTCAAAAGTCTTATAAAGAGACATATTCTAAGACAGGTATTTCCCCAAACATGGTGTTTATTGAGATTTGGTGATTTCCACATACATACTTGGAACATAAAAACTTGTCAAAAAATAATGTAAGAAATAAAAAAAAAAACATTTATCCCCCAGCAGCAAACAAGAAACTCAACATTTCCAAATTCCAAAGCAAAAATACTAGAAAAACAGTGTGTAAAACTTTTTGCAATTTTAAAAGAACTAAATGAAACAAAATATTTTAAAATATACACATTTTGTTTTTCAGTTTTTGAAAGTGGAGCAGATGTGAGTGCAATCAAAAGTGATGTAGCATTGGTTTTTGTCAACCATCAAACCCCAACAGATATACCACTTCTTATGAGGGCTTTTCATGTATGTTTTCTTTGAATACTGAGGTCGGCAACCTGTGGCCTAAGTATCTGGCCTACAGCCTTTTTACAAATTGTACTTTTTGACTGTATGAGAAAACCTGTGATTCACCATGCCAAACCTTATCTGTGCACATCCTTTTGATTTGGATTCCTTTGCCTGACAAAACTCCACTCTCGTAAATGTTCTAGTGTGTCAAAATCTGGTTTAAATACCCTAAATGTGCAAGTTTAATGACATCATAAACAGTATAGGAAATGGAACTGTACTGGAACTGAATGGAACTGTAAAATTAGTTCAGCCTCATGAGACCTTGTGGATCTTGGTTTTGGCTCCTGGCTTCGGAAAGGTTGCTGACCCCTACTTTATCAGAAAAAATTTCCAAAAACTAGGGTGCTGATTGTTTGTGTATGTTAGGATTATTGATTCAATTTCGGCTTTACGAATAAACCAAATTTTGTAGTTTATGTAAAGCGAAATATATTTATGGCTAATACTCTAGTTGGTAAATGACCTAAAAAGTCCTGTTTTGAAAAGGATTATGTGGCGATATTAAAAGATAGCGGTTAACCATTTGACTGAGGAATTATTTATTATCCGATGTCTGGATATCATTTTGTCAGTAAACCAGATATAACAAACTAATGTTGCTTAAGCATCTTTTGTATTTTATTTTATACATTTTATAAGGTTTGGATGTCCTTTATTTCCCTTCCCTGCAGAATTAGAAAATGCATGATATTTTTATATGTAAGATATGTGTAGACATTAAAAATGAAACTATATCACAGATAAATGATTTTATAAATGACACATTCATGAAAAGACCTTTTGTCTGACAGTTAGCATTTATTATCCCATTAACCAGTTAGCAAATATATAAACATCCATAATCTGGATGATAAAGGTAAAGGTTATTAATATTCAAACTCTATTCAGGACAAGCATCTTTTCCCAACCACGATATGGATAATGGATTGGATTTTTCAGTTTTTTAACTTTGGTTGGGTAGCAAAAGGCCACGGTGACTTCTTTTTGTTGCAGGTAAGGGTGCATTTATTTTATGATTGTATAGGGAAAAAATTAATTTATTATTGTAGGGAACAGATGCAAGAAAACTGCCTGCGGTATTTAAATTAGGAGTAAATGAGACTTCTGAACACCAAGCTATCCGATTGAAGAAAAACCTAGAAATGAATGTAGGACATAGAAATCATAAATGGGTCATTCTCTTTCCAGAGGGTGGACTTTTGTGGAAACGCAGAGCTGGAAGTCAAAGGTTGTCTCTTTGGGAAACTTTGTTTTTACTTTAACTTTTGAATTTAATAGCAAAATATTTAAAACACAACAATGAATATAGTACTGTTCCAAAAAGAAGGATAAACTTGTGTTAAAAAAATTGTAAAGCAATGGAGTTGCAATATTAAGGGTTAAAATTAAAAAACAATGTCATTATCGATCCTTTCATCAAAGGCAACACATATTGTTTGTTTTTTTTGACTCGGATTAAACTTGAACAGCTAGTAGATGTGGCAATGTTTTACCAACTATTTCATTTCACTTCATAGCCCCAAAAGAAATTTATGTCATTAGGATGTTACATAAATGCACATGAAGTTAACTAGATCGTGAACCACTTGTTCCAGTTAAATGAAACTTGAATAGCTTGGTGATCACAAAGCATTGTCTTGTAGCTCCCTCTAGTCCAGTGGTCGACAGTACTTTTTAGTGGGCCGCGCAAACCTAACTCATGTGGGCCGCGTGGTGTATAGGAGCTGGATCCTGACGCGATTGCGAGGCCAAAGCACGGAGTCGTACTCCATTGCACCACATTTAAACGGTNATGAAGTTAACTAGATCGTGAACCACTTGTCCCAGTTAAATGAAACTTGAATAGCTTGGTGATCACAAAGCATTGTTTTTTAGCTCCCTCTAGTCAGTAAAACTTTTAAACAATGCCTAAGTGGGATAAATTTTAGGTTGGGTCATTGTAGTTTGTTAAAGCCCTGCTAGCCAAAAAAATATTAGTCAAATTTTTAAACATTGTCCTACTTCTTCCTATGCCTTGAATCCCAATATGCCCCCAATTTGCTCTATTGACTGCATCCCTTTCTTGTGCTCTAATCACTTTCTAATCTTCCCGAAAGTAAATGTCACCCCTTCAGCTTCGACACACATGCCCTACCCATCTCAGCCTTGCTTTACAAGTTTTTTCGTGCCCAATTTTGCTCTGATTTCCTTATTAG
>QXVZ01007513.1:0-17513 GCA_008931825.1 Phallusia fumigata
TTTTGCTAAAAAGCATTACCAAAGCGTAATTACGACATAGCAATTTGAACTTCTCATAGCAGAATCGAACGTAGACTTTTCTGTGTTTTCGGCACTTAGATATGTTACTATGTAATCCCTTTTTTGTACGTAAGGTTGTTTGTTGGAATATGTGCGATAAGCGAAAGGTTACGCAAGATTAGAATCCCGCAGCATTAAGTTTTTTTTCTAGACCACGAAACTCATCACAACGAAAGATATTGCCCCGGGCCATATAGCAAATGAAACAGAGAAAACACTTTCGATCGCATGAAACAATTTCAAGGCAATTTAGCGCTTAGTTTAAGTCTGTTGCACAAACAAAACTTTCTTACAAGCAAATAGCGTTTGTCGAATAAATAAAGAATCCTCATTGAGCACATTTATTTAAGCGACTCTAAAACATGGCTATGGTAAGTTAAACCGAAGGTGCCATGTGTACATTGATCATATGTCTCCACATAACGGTAAAACCAATTTACGACGAACAAAATGTGAAAAAATTATTTGTGTGAGAAATATGGCGCTGTTCAAATTGAGAAACGATTGTGTTTAAATTGAGGACTTGGAATTCATTTTATTCTCCATATTTTTGTGCATTTTAACGTTTTTTACGCATATTTTCTTTGTTTGTTTTTGTGCTAACCGTACATTTTGAGGTTTGCATACAAACTACCATCTACCATACACAAGTCACACACGCCAAAAGCATTGCATAAAATCGTAAATTGTATTTGTCTCAAGGTATTCATATCACCCAAAAAAATTACTGTTTATCATGCTAAGAAGCCAAACATGCACCATTGTCAAACCACCTGCAGTATGGCGGGTCAAACGCAACGCAAGTGCCAAGAAAAGGTTGACAACTGTCACCAAGTGCTATTGCCTCGCATGTGACAGTAGTATTGCATTCTGAAACGAGACAGAGTTAGTGTAACGCAGTGTGGCATTATTGTGTGCACCAGGTAAGGCTGTTTTTTGATCGTCATGCGCTAAAGAAAATTTGCAATAAAACTTGATCGACTGTCACACTTTTATGTTTAAGAAATGCTTCAAAATTGACGAAACTACATTACAAGTTGGAAAATTAACTTTTATATGTTTCGCCTTTCAATGAAATCAGCTGATAACGAACTTTGCCGATGTCACTTTGACGCGAAGAAGTGTTTCGCAACCGCTGCGCCGCATTGGTTTGCTAGTTTTGCCAAAGGGCAAATGTGTAACACACTGAATTAGATCTAAACCCTGTCAAAAAAACGCGATGGCTTGTTGCAGATTTTTAACGCACTATTGCAGTGGTTCTCGACCTTTTGTAATAAATCTCCTTCTTTCCTTATGTTGTAGCTTTTTATCCTGCTAGACAAGAAGTGATACAATGTAATATCAAAAGGTTACGAACCACTGGTCTACCTGAAAAAAACTTAAGCATAAAATAAAAATTCCTCTCTGGAGAGAAATTTCTTCGCGGCAGTGAACCATGATATTTGCATGTGTCACATACCGATATAATCAAAAACGTCAATGTTTACGTTTAATTATTCGTATTTTTTTTAAATTTTATGGAAATTGCTTTTTCTATGTGGTAACTGTTGTATTCTTTACGAGTTGTATTGTAAACGAACACAAGTAAATGGAATGAATGAACTTTAACACGTACACTCTTAGAGGTGAACGATTGACAATTAACACAGCAAGGCACAACACAAGAAAAAGAATTACTGTGCCTGCGGAACCTAATTGGAATGCTGGGTATTTGTCATTGCACCATAAGCACACAAGGTTCGAAATGAAACACCAATTACAAAACAGGGTTTAGTATGAGCGCAACAATAGAAACTCGCAACAGTAACGCTTTAAACGTTTGACACCCTAACGGCAATTATTGACCCTCACATAGATTAAACCAGGTGGGGTTGGAACCCACAACCTTTATCGTTCTGTGTTGACGCCAATATTTACCTGCAAAGTTAACTCTTAGAATTTATTTGTCCCGGACATCATCACACCAGCACAGTAAGCAAAACCAACATTTTTATTTCTCACAGGTAGTTTGTTGGAAAGGAAGTAATTTTGTTATCAGATGTTGGTGGCTGGATGGTCTAAGACCCAGTTGTCGTACCAAGCACACGTTTTTCCGACTCGAACACATGCGTTTAGAAACGGCATGTGTGCGTTTCCCCTTGGTGCCACTTGACAGATGTCAGGAGAATTACCTTTCTACAAAACAACAAACGGTTTACCATGAGTTGTGTTGATATTACATGCTGCTGGATGGTGTACGTTACAACTTTATGATTTACAAGTTTTGAAATGACGCAACAACACAAAAAAATATTTTTGTGTGTCAAGAATACACAGACTTTGCACCATAGATTCTAAACCTTTTTTCTTATCGCGTACCACTTCAAAATAACCAACCAGTTTTTGTACTCCTGCAATTTTCCGAAAGTAAAATTAACAAGTTTTGTTTGTTATGAATGTAATGTATCTGTATAATTGACCCTAATTATTCAGTATCCTCGTTCCCCCCTAAGAAACAGATCTCCTCTTGGTTAAGAAGTCCTGCTCCACCCCTTATACGATTAAGGCAGAAAACATTTAAAACGATACGAGACTGAAGCATATTGTTGTCATTTGAAGATTACGCCAACAAGCCCATTCGAAAGTGCCACATAAAAAACGGCCCTACATACATACGCAGTTCTTTGGTTTGTGACTTAGCTGGGCCTTAAATCGTAAAAGTGATTTACCCAACAGTCAGATCGACGTCGGCAGTCAGAAACGCGGCATTTCGGAGGGCAACCTTGCTTGTACAGCCATTTCAAGTTGAGATAAACCATGAGTTGTTCGAAAGATCCCAGGTTAGTTAGATTGATCACTTTCGTGCATGGACGGATGTAAAATCGACCACCTTCTATGTAACCTATATTGAAAAAAATAGAAAGAAGTGGAAACATGAAAATGAAGCAAAGTTTTCAGAAAATAAACGAACCGCCTGAAGTTGGAATACACAATCAGCAAAACGGAATTTGACGGCCATAACTAACTAAATGGAGGTGAAACTTTTTATCCTAATCAGTGATGAAAGTAGAATAATTTTCTTGCCGGAACGATCCGGTATTTGTGAATATCGTCCCGAAAATCGAGCTGCGCAAAGCCGTTGCCTATTACGTCACACAATAACAATAACATCTGTTGGCTACGTAACAATGAAAAGCACATTGAGACAAAACATATTGAAGATTATCAAGAGAGTTTAAGTTTATCCAGGGATTTCATCAGAGATAACTAAGATATATTCGAGACTTGCGACACCTTTACGATGAGACTCTTAGCGAAACGTCGTACCGACAATGATTCATTACTTATACCTTACGTATACTTACTTATACCACTGAACCTACTATAAAAACACACAGATTTTACAGTTTAAGTATAAAGTTATGTTGAGACCAAAATAACTGTCACCACTTCAAACGTATAACATAACGATTTATTTTATTTTTTGTAAATTCTAATATCTTGTGCTCAATTATATCATATCAGGTAATAAAAACAGACCAGAGAATACAAACTCACAACACATCGTGATGCGAGGACGGGGCTCGTACCAACAACCTGAAGATCGAGTAAACGCCGCACGTTTAAACAGGAAAAGCCACTTTACCTCCAATGATTGCGTATGTATTTTGTGTTTCAAGATACAGATCACATGAGGTGCCACTCAGCCCCGAGTAGATGTACGTCATGTCGATGCGTTTAAGTTCGTCTTGCTTTTGGTAAATCTGGTCAGAATAATAAGCACAGCAGCGTTAATTTCAAATATATATTGAGAAAAATCATGTTTTGAGTAAAATACAAACAAAGTAGTACACGTATAACGGATATTCGGTGTCTATAGTCAGCTTGAGCATATCCGGGGTTTGTTTCAAAAATTTGCCCGTTCTTTCGGTAAACTACGCTCCTCTCCTCCACTCTAAACTCCATAGCTGAAAAAAATCAAATATTTAGATTTTGGAAAAAAATATTTGAAATCGAAAATATTTTAAATAACAATAAGATCGAAATAAAGCTTTCAAATATTTTGTAAAAACAAATCTTACCGTAATCGCCACGACAGAAAGCGATTTGTTCGTGTTCCGAAAAACACCTACATGACATTGAACTTGGAACCAGCAATAAAACGTTGAGCAGAAAAAAAGGAAGGAGATTGCAATATTCTGACATTTTGCACAAGTCATATAGTCTGAAAGTAAACAAATATTTTTCATAAAGTATAAATAAGAGTTCAAAATCAAGTACAGGATCTGTCAACTATATATATAGTGGCCTAGCCTTCTAGTTTCCGCATTTTCGATGCACCAGTTGCCAATAAACGCGCCAAATTTCCTATTCTTCTTAAGGCTGATTCACACCAAATGCGGCAAGCAGCGGGGCATTTACACCAGCCGCGACCAAAGTTTATCTATCAGACACGGCCAAAGTGTTTTACGTTTGATAGATAGACTTTAGTCCCGGCTGGTGTAAGTGCCCCGCTGCTTGCCGCGAAATCAAAAAACCGCACCGCAAGCCGTTAAACGCATCTGGTGTGAATCAGCCTTTAAACTTCTTTGGAAAAACGTTCTGTGCGCTGACTTCATGCAAGCACCGACTGCTATACGAAAATTTGCCACATGACCTTTTCCTGTTGCGAGTTTCTAGCCTTCGGCGCTATTGAGGTTTGTTATTCATCTTTGTTGAACTCTATGCAACTCGCAAAGTGTGAAAGCCATTTAAAAACACGGTCATGGCCGCTGGGTAAAATTGAACTAATTCTTTTTGCTGTAACTAACACACTAGACCAGTGTTGTGCTTCTCAACCAGTGGCCCACAAGTTGGCTATAGAGCAGTTTGCAAGTGGGCCACAGAGCTTGATTCAAATGTTACGATCCAATGATCATCCGCAAGAATTAGGAAACTATTCGGTTTACTTCAATAGCAAGTTTTCCGCTGAAATGCATGTTGGAATACATCGCCATATTAGTATTAAACAATGCGAGTTTGTTACAAGAGGTAAACTTGCCATGTAAATGAGCTGTGTGGGTTACGAGATTTGGATGTGTTTCTATGTAAGTCCTTTTGTGCAAGGTTGTTGGTCGGAGTACGTCACTACGATTGGAGAACGATTACTCGAGATTTGAATCCCGCCGCTTCAAGCACTGAGCTTTTCCAGACCACAAAACGTAACGAAAAAAATTGCTCCGGGGCAGTTGGCAAATGAAACAGAGGCCATTTGGCAAAAACTTTTTCGGCTCAAGCGTTATGTCACAAACTCAAGCAACGAGGAATATTTTTTTTATCTTTTATATTCCTATCTTTTAAGCTTTTTCTTTTAAAGACAACTGACAGAAATGGAATCCGATTTAGCTTGAAACATCAACAGAATGGTAGGAATATTCGGGAAGGAATCGCCATTTTTCAAAAAAATGGCTTGGCAATTATTATTTAAAACATTTCAAGACGTCGTTTACTGGCTGTATGGGTAATTGTATAACTCGCAAATGTAAATTATTAAGCCCCCAAACAGGCGTAAAGCATAAGCAAGGCCGTAACCCAATGCCCTCGTTTCTTATGCAACTTTTAACGTGCTACGACGATGTCTAAAAAAGTTGAATAATGAAAAAAACACCAGTAAAGCAACAAAGCAGTAAAAATTGTATTTGTCGCACGAAAGTCGTATCACGAGTACTGGTATTATTTCTTATTATCCGCTGCTTTTGATGGATGTCTTGCCCTTAGGAGGAAGAAAGATCCCGTTTGTGATCCAGGCACAAGTATTTATACCGAGTGGAACACATGCGCTCTGGAACGGCTGGCTTCCTTCTCCCAGTGCTGTCACTTCGCAGATGTCAGAAGATTTTGTCGTCTGAAAAACAACAAACGATTTACCTTGTGTTGGTTTATTGTATGCTGTTGGCTGCTGCACGTCACAGCTTATTGATTTACAAGTTTTGCAATGACGCAACAACACCAAAACAGTAGTTGTGTCGAGAATATTCAGAATCTGCACCAGTGGCTTTTAAGATTTTTCCCTATAAGTACCCCAAGCCTATTCGAACGAGTTAAAGAAAAAATGAAAACATCCCAACTACATATAAACAGTGTTCTGCGGTTTGTGACTGAGCTTGGCATTTAAACGATGAATCATACTAAATAAACCTAAAAGGTAAGAAAGTGATTTACCAGACAATCAGGAGTTTGATATCGGCAGTCAGACAGGCGGCAGAACGGGGGACAACCTCGCTTGTACAGGACTTGCATGTTGAGAAGAGCAATGGTTTGGTTAAAAAATCCAAGTTTACTCAAATTGATCACGTTCATGCAGGAATCGATGTAAAACCGTTTATCCAATACAGAACCTAATAAAAAAAGACACTAGTAAAGCTTAAAGGTGATATTTTACAGTCAACATGATAAGTCATGTTTAGTGGTGATGCAGACTAAATTTTACTAGTTAGAACACAAGCAACAAAACGATATAGCTTTGGGTAAATTACTCAACTGCATCATCTTAGGTAAAAAAAGATCAAAATGTGGCATTCGTTTATCGTTGCAATTCCCAACAGTGGTTGCGAAATTCCTCACGACACATCGTGGTGCAAGGACGGGGTTCGAACCAGCAACCTGAAGGTCAATTAAACATCGAACGTTTAAACCAGAAAAAGCAACTTTACCTCCGATGGTTGCGTATGTCTTTTGTGTTTCAAGATAACGACCACATGCGGCGCCACTCACCAGCGAGTAGATGTACGTCATGTCGACGCCATTAAGTTCGTCCTTCTTTTGGTAAATCTTAAGAGTATAATAAGCACAGCGTAAATTTTAAACATACACAGTGATTTTAAAAAGATAGTCCAGTTTGATGGCAGCTTTTGGTTGGAAACCCCATAACTGTCAAGTTAACTAGTAATAACTTTATCTGATTAATATTTTTAGTCGAGGTCAAGTAAGAAACAAAAAAATAGTACCTGTAAACCGGATATGCGGTGTCTATAAATTTCTTCAGCATATCCGGTTCCGGGGTGTGTTTCCAAATATTGACCGTTTACCTGGTAAACTATGCTCCTCTCATCCACTCTAAACTTCAAAGCTAAAAAAGTAAAACGTTTATCAAATTTGAGTTATAGGTTTAATCGTGTGAAAATTGAAAATCTTCTATATAACATGCAGTGAGGTTAAAAAAAAGATTGCCCTATTCTCAAAAACTTTGTGATAACGAATCTCACCGTAATCGCCACGACAGAAAGCGANAATTTAGACAAAACATTTTTAGACTGCACATTCTAAACGAATGCAACGTGACAGTAATATTTACACTATATAGGAATCTACAAAAAACTTGTCAAAATTTACAGAAACTAATAGTAACGTCCTATCTAAATATCTATGTATATATTCGGCGTGGACTGTGGCTTAGCTTTACCCAGTGGTTCTCAACCGGGGAGAAATCCTTTAAAGAGAGAAATTTTATAACTTAGGGGGGAAATATTCACTTTTAGTTAAGTTACTCATGACAAGTGTAGTATATTTCTTTTTAGGTAGACCAGTGGTTCCAAACCTTTTAATATGACTTCATTTCACTTCCTGTCTAGTAGCGGAAGAATCCAAAGTAAACAAAAAGGAGAAGTAAAACAAAAAAGGTTGGGAACCACTGGTTTAACATTTTTATGCAATAAATCGCAAAATACCCAAAAGGTAACAAAGTGATTTACCAGACAATCAGGAGTTTGGTGTCGGCAGTCAGACAGCTGGCAGAACGGTGGGCAACCATGCTTATACAGTACTTGCATGTTAAGAAGAGCCATGGTTTGCTCAAAAATGCCCAGGTTATTTAGATTGAGCACGTTCATGCAGGAATGTACGTAGAATCGATCATCTCTAATGTAACCTTTAATGAAAAAATACAAATGAAAAATACACATAAAATTAATCAAATAAAGTTTTAAGTTACATTTGAGAATGAACTAACTGTCGCAAGTTAGAATACACAAGCAACAAAAACTACCTGTGGATAATAAACTAACTTCTGAAAACCTTAAATTTTTGTACTCAGTTACTTTATATTGAATAAAAAAGCAGGTTAAAATGGGGGAATTGGTTCGATGTTTTTATTTGTGACAGTGGTTGCGAAAATCCAATCTCACAACGCTTCGTCGTGCAAGGACGGAGTTCGAACCAGCATCCTGAAGGTCGATTAAACGCCGACCGTTTAAACAGTAAAAGCAACGTTAACTTTACCTCCGATTGTTGCGTATGTCGTGTTTGTTTCAAGGTAACGACCACACGCGGCGCCACTCACACCCGAATATATGTACGTCACGTCATCAAGTTCGTCTTTCGTTTGGTAAGTCTGGACAGAATAATAAGCACGAGGTAAATTTAACTGTATATTGCAAAAAATCGCGCCAATAGTTGTGAACCCTTAATTTAACTTGTAATTAATTCATTTTGGAATTATTTTTACCAAAGTGGTCAAAAAAGAAGCAAACAAAGTATTACCGTAAGATCAGATATTCGGTATTTGTAAATCTCTTCAGCATATCCGTTGCCTGGCTGTGTTTCCAGATATTGACCGTTCACCCGGTAAACTATGCTCCTCTCATCTACTGTAAACTTAAAAACTGGAAAAGTAAAAAGCTCTGTAAAATCTGCTGGGTGAAAGTAACTTTTCAATCTCGCTGAAAAAACATACAACGAGATTGAAATAAAAACACCAGGGGAATACCTAATAATAGTTCTTACCGTAATCGCCACGACAGAAAGCGATTTGTCCATGTTCCCGAAAACACTTGCATGACATTGAACTTGGCACAAGCAAGAGAATGTTAAATAGACAGATCAGAAGGAAATTGCGAAATTCTGACATTTTGCAAAAGTTGATGACTCAAGGTATAAAATACTTTTAATAACGTCTAAAAATGAACAAAAACATAATTACAACAAGCATGCATCTGGTAACCTCTACATAATAGCTTTTTCGTTTACTATATCAGAACCTCCGTATCACTTTTCATTAACTCAGCCCACAACCTGATGTTTTAATTTTTTTTTCATTTTGCAGCTGCGAACCAAAGGCAACTGCTTGCATAAAATCACTTTGCGCGCCGACTTATATAAGTGCCGGCTGCGTATGGAGAAATGACCCCGCGGCCGATGGCGTGATGGCAGTCAGGTGCTTTTAATGACTCACCGCTTCTGGCTCCTCGCGCCGCAAGCCGACGGGAGTGAGAAAGTGACAAGGCAAATATTTTCAAGCACACACAAGTGCGGGGAATTCCCTACAAACTGCGCAATCGGATTTATCGCTTTCCTGTCAACATGTTTGTCAGCAGCCAACCTGATTTCAAGGATGGCAGTATGGTACGCAGCAAAAATACAAAAGATACGGCACGACCTTTGAAACGAGGTACGTGGCACGCACAACTCAATACGTACCTTACCGTTTCCTATCGTTGACAATGGATGCTGGCAGGTAGGAAAAAATCATTACAAGGTACGGTACGCCTTTCGTAACAAGGTACGTGGTACGCTTAACTTAGTACGTACGTAGCGTATATACTGACATCCTTGGCTGATACTAGCCAGGAAAGCTACATAGTTTTGGAAAGTAGTAAATTTAACTAAAAGGCGTATCAAACCAAAATTATTTCCAAGTATTGGCAACCCAGGCATCTCAATTTGACATGTTGTTCACAGAAGTATCGCAGTACAGGTGCCTCTAATTGCAGGGGTCAATTTCAAGTTCATCGTCGGTTATCTGGGTCTCCACTAACTTATGTCTTATATACCAATGTTTTTTACTGATAATTTAAGGTAATCAGCGTACATAATCATGTGATATACAGCACTCCCTCATTCTGCATTTCACGTTTTCGGCAGCGATATGATATTTATCATAGCATACAAAAAGGTTTCAAAGGTTAATTCGGCGTAGGTCCAATGTAAGTGAATCAGGTAAATAGGTTAAAAACTGACACTGGAAAAGTTGGTGTGCCATTTTCTTTTAAGATACTAAGATGCGTCATCGTATTTCCCATGTGCGTTTGAAACAACGATTACGCAACAATGTTTTCAGGGCGAACCTGGGCCAAATGTATTTCTTAAAATTGCCCAAGAATGGTGTGACTTAATGTAACCTTTCAACGCATGATCAAAAAATATATACGCGCCTTCGGCGCTGACAATCTTTGTTCTCTTTCCTTGTTGACCTTCTGCAAGATGAAGTAAGGTACAAGTTAGTTGAAAACACATAAATCACAGGTGAAATTCTAGTTTTATTGCTGATGTAATTTCCGGGAAACGTTTCACTTTTTATGCGATAAGTGATTTATCTGTGAAATACAAAAAGCTTAACTTCCTTGCACGCATCGTTTAATGGTATTCTCGTAGTCGTACAGCGACAACTAGTGGAGAACACAGGTCAATTAGTCATAATTGTAAGCGAAGCTGGATCTGCGTAGAGATATCCAAAGATAGTGTACTGTCAAACAATTACACGAATACACGAAGTAAATTACAATATAGATTCACCAACTTCCGACGAACCCAAAGATTTTGAGACCCTCAATGCAACATCAGCTGCCGCACAATCGATGGAATATTCAACGATTTTGAAAATGTCGCTCGAACGACTAACACAAAATGCTTAAATGATTTCTGTCCAATTTATTGACCGTGCCAAGATCGTAAAGAGAACGATGCGCTACTCTTGAGTTTTACACTTTCTTTTCTTTGTCAACAAACAGTTTTTTCTCCTTGTCAAAATTTTGGCATGTTTGACAAGCAAAAAACGAAGCCAACCTATGTTTACGAAAGGTACTGCCCGCGGTTTAATTCGTTCGATTGTATTTGACCCCACAGTAACATTGGTTGGGCACCACTGCAGTACATCAAAGACAAGGACAACGATACAATTTCACAAAGCACGCGGCGTTATTGTATAAAACTTCACCAGTTATTATTAAGCTACAGACCACAAAATTTTGCACGACACATCCCATAAAAAAAAAAACAGTAGACAAAATCAACAGTTTACTGGAAAATATGCAATGGTTGTGACATGTAAAAGCACAGTACAGTTACACAATTCCATATTGCAAGGCAACACGATAAAATTTGCAATTCTAAAAAAATACAGGTTGATTAGTATCTAACACGTCAATTTCAAGACCTCGTATCCCAAATTGCTCTCCATGTTGGACAGAGTTAACAGCTGTGCGTTACTTAATGAGACAAGCATAATAGGAAAATGCAAAACAACACAGTTTAAGGAGTATGTTAATTCATCATCAATAACAGTAGAAAAAATAATTTCATAATTCCCAAGAGAAAGTTGCTATTACCGTCGAGGAGAGATGATTCAAGTAGCAGATCATATTCAAGGATTCGAATCCAAATCTCCCGTTTATATCGGGTAATATAAAATATTATTTCATTCACGACGGGGTGTTGACGCGCGCAATTTGTCTGCACTTTGCATTTGGGCGACATTTGGAATTTCGAATGGACTGAGACGCTCGACCCATAAAAGCCTGATCGGGATTCAATCTCGGGAACGTCCCGGGTTCGAACCCCGTGAAAAATAAAGGCGAGGAATCATCACAGATGCAACAGGGTCAGCATCTTGTTTCCTTATTCAGTCCTTCACAGGAAAATTTTATATCAGGTAAACAACAATGTATCAGTGATAAAAACAACTTAGGTTAAATATACAAATTACCTGGGAACTAATATGATTTCGCAAACCTCTCCTGCAAATACTCATAGGATGTTATGGGGTCAAGTTCCTTTGTATTTTCGTCGTTTTTCTGGTCTTTGTACTCAAGGGGCATGCTAATTAGGACATCGTCATTGGGGTGGACAAAGTAGACGATCGACTGTCGGACAGTCTTTCTCCTTACCTCTTCTTCAGGAACAAGGACTCTGTGTTTCTGAAAACGCAAAAACAGAAACTATAATGAGGTTTCGCCGCTGATGATGCAGTAGCTACTTTTAGGAATGTTCAAAGTAAAATAGCTGGCGATTCTAGAATAGTCCAGAATATGGAAACCAGGTCTATTATTAGTTTTCGCAAAAATGACACACGAATTTAAAATAACAAAACACCTAAGAGAACTGTTTATTTAACTTTAATTAGTACTCCAAGCTTTTTATTACGTCTCCTGCAACCGTGAAAACGTCTAAACAATGTCACACGTATGATTTTTTCTGTTGGGCGCGAAGGTTGCAAAAAGATTAAGGAAATGCCTGATTTAGCAGGCCAACTTCTATTACAACTAGAATGGTTTGTGCGAACAACGAAGCGTCTGATTTTTTGCTGATGCCACGGACAAATCCTGCCTCGTTGCAATGCTTCAGTTACTTGTTTGTGTTGTTATTACCTATTCACACGTAGAACGCGCTAGCATTGGCTAAAAAATGAAACAAATGGTGTTGCTTTAAGGCTGATTCAACACCAGATGCGTCTACCGGTTTGCGGTACGTTTTAGTGATCTCGCGGCAAGCAGCGGGGCACTTACACCAGCCGGGACCAAAGTCTATCCATCAAACATAAAACACTTTGGCCGTGTCTGATGGATAAACTTTGGTCCCGCGAGAAAAAAAGTACCGCAAACCGGTAGACGCATCTGGTGCGTCTGCGAACGTCAATCACATCAGTGCAGAGTGCAGACGAACTGCGCACACACGTTTACACGCCGTTTTGGATAGAATGATATCGGTTCCAATTACCCGATATAAATTATTGATTAATATTCGCATCTACACGGATATGAGTCATTAGGATTTTATATTCTACTGTATTAACACTGTTACAGTTTAGGATGTGACATGGACAAAATAGACGTCGATTTTAATGTAAATTTCTTTTAGTATTGGTGAACACGTTACCAATAAATAATTGGTGAAACCGAATTCCTCGTTTGGTACTGTTAGAAGTTAACAAAAGATTTCTATTCACGGAGATTTGGCATGTTAACAATCTTCTGATATTTTTTGTCTGGCTTAACCCGCCTTTTTTATGAATTATTCGAAAGATTTAGCATTTGTTTGCAATCTTTTAATTGTTAAAACCCACAAAANAACTATTGCAGCATAATTTAGTTGCATTTTTGTGAATATTTATACTGTGCATGAACCGGTGTATAAGTAGTGTCAAATGGGAGTGTTTTGTTGCGTTGGACCTATAGCGGTGCACTTGGGGTCATTCAATACAAGGGTGTTGCAAGAGAAAGAGCTGTTTGTGGCAGAGAATAAGCTACACTATAAAAGTTGGGATGACATATTTCTAAAATAATAAAATACCTATCCCTTTAAAACTTAAAGGCCTTTAGCCAAAGAAAACACTGTGACAGAAAGCCAAAGGTTGACAAATCACATCTTGTCTAAGAGGGAAATCCATGCAAGAACCACAACTTACATGGGAAAACCTGTATTGCTTAAATATGCAAATCCAACTTCAGATAAAGCTTTCGTCAAGTGCTCTGCCACCTCTGTCAAATCCTGATTGGAAAAAGTTTCACTTCTGGTCAGGAGCTGCTTAAAATCCACCAAAGGGATCGATTCTAACCCCATAGTGACTTTGAAAAAAATATTGAACAACAAATGTTCAAGAAAAAAATCCTACAACAACAAAAACATCACTTTACTATACCAGCACATTGTTCAATAAATTAGGGACTTACCCACTTTACCATAGAAAAATAACATCTTTTACTAGACCTTTTTCGCCCAAAATATTAAGTGACAGAAACATAATTGGATGACTGTGAACTTCGAAGTTTGGAATCTTATTGCGCCGAACAAGCGGTAAGGAAATGCAAGACGGCGAGACCGCGAGACACAAAGATTTCCCGTGTTAAATGCAAGAAAATCATGTTCGGCAAACGCAGCAGACTTCTGCTCCGTCCGTTCCTCAACCGCAGACGGAATTCGGAAACTAAACGTTAAGGCTGGGCCGCCAACAGCGGCCCAAGAGGTTGCTTTAAGGAAGGTTTTACGTTTGAATGCATACCAGTTGTAATCGTAAAATTTGTCAAAATAATGGAATTGTGACGTCACAACGAAAACATTGTAAATGAACTTGATTGGTGTTTGATTTTGGAAAAAAAAACGTTTATGGCCTATAATTCACGGATTTTTCCCAAGATCTTGGGATTTTTATAATTTACAATTAAAAGTATACATTTCCTTTTTTGCTGTTACTACTAACCGAATCATCGGGATTTCCTTTAACAAATTGTAACTTACTTCCACCGTTAACATCAATCCATTCTTGCATAAAGAAGAACCCCCGGAATACGAACAAATAGAAAAAGATGAATTACTTATCAGTGGATAAATTTCCCATTATCGTTGACGAGAGCTTGAACACTTTTGTTAGTCAGGTATTAGCAGAAGTATTTTGATTTCATCCTATAAAGCAAGATGTAACTAATGCGCTGTTAGACACATTTTCCGTAGAATATTGAACTGCTCATGTTTTTTTAGTGCTGTTCAAGATTTATTAGAGAGGAAGTGTATATACCTGTTAGTAATATCATTGGGTTTGAAAGCGATAACTGTTCACAATAATATCTTGGGTATTTTACAGGCAAACCTTGGGATATCGTTAAAATCTCAGTGGCAGCCCTGCTATAATTATTTCTTATAAAACCCGCAACAGCTAAAAGGTTGGGAAGGTCTGTGTTACGGGTAAATAAATGATCTGATCTGATCTGATGTTCCACAACGTAATCACATTTTCTTACCCATTCTGCCCAATGTATTTTTAGTCTAAAATTGATGCAAAACTCAGCTATTGTTTCTCAATGCAAATTTCTCACAAATTAAAAACAAAATTACAATGTGTATGTTCCGAACAATTTCAAACGGAACACTACACAAAGGACTTCTTTACAGCTAAGACATGTTGCAAGAAGGAAAAACACATTTGCACAAAAAAGTTACAAGAAGGTTGCTACCACGTTGGATATATGCAAGCCTAATGATTTGTGACGGTCTACCAACTTAAGAATTGAGTATTTCAGCAAATTTTTTTTTTAAATACTCCAAAGAAGTCATTTCATTCATTTCAGCATCGGGATTTTGGGTTAAATTTTGTGACTCATTTTTGTAGACCAGGGGCTTCAGCAAGACGTCATTGTCAGGGTGAACAAAGTAGGCAATGGACTGTCTGATACAACTTCTTTTCTTCTCGTCGTCTGGGATTAAAACCCGGTGTATCTATGAACGAGTAAAGTTAAACTTGTGTCATCATTATTATTGTGTAAGGAATGTATCGGACCTGGGCATTGTATGGCCCCGGGCCCGGGCCCCGTACGGCCCTTTGGTTGAATCTGACCGTTCGTTTTGGGCTAATTTGTAATTCAAAAATAAATACATTTCAAAATTAAATTTAATAAATGGCATTTGTCTAATGCAAGCTCACTTTTTCGTTGCTTGTCTATTCTTACCAGCAAAAAATTGCCTTTTATAAAGAAACACAAATAATATCATGTACATTAAAGTTAGGCCTTTTAATCCGTCCCTGTGGCCTAATAGAGTAAATAATTGCTCACCTCTGAAATATGTAGGCCTAGTATCGTAACGATTCTTAGCGATNACTCATTTTTGTAGACCAGGGGCTTCAGCAAGACGTCATTGTCAGGGTGAACAAAGTAGGCAATGGACTGTCTGATACAACTTCTTTTCTTCTCGTCGTCTGGGATTAAAACCCGGTGTATCTATGAACGAGTAAAGTTAAACTTGTGTCATCATTATTATTGTGTAAGGAATGTATCGGACCTGGGCATTGTATGGCCCCGGGCCCGGGCCCCGTACGGCCCTTTGGTTGAATCTGACCGTTCGTTTTGGGCTAATTTGTAATTCAAAAATAAATACATTTCAAAATTAAATTTAATAAATGGCATTTGTCTAATGCAAGCTCACTTTTTCGTTGCTTGTCTATTCTTACCAGCAAAAAATTGCCTTTTATAAAGAAACACAAATAATATCATGTACATTAAAGTTAGGCCTTTTAATCCGTCCCTGTGGCCTAATAGAGTAAATAATTGCTCACCTCTGAAATATGTAGGCCTAGTATCGTAACGATTCTTAGCGATAAAGTGTTTTCGGATTAGGCAGAAAATGGACTTTTTTCACACTTACCGCAGACTTAAACCGCCCACAAGTCCAAATCTGCAACATATCGGCGACATTGACAAGAATTGCATCTTTGAGTGGAACAACATTTGCGAATTCTCCTGTGCTTTTTTGAATCTGTATGACAGTTATAGTAGCGTGAAACTTTTAGTGACAGTAACGAGGGTGAAAATTCCCAACCAGTGGTTTAATACTATTGTTAAACCTAAAGCAACCCAATTGTTTGAACAAATCATGCAGGAGCAAGCATGTTTCCTTTCAAAAAGCGTTTACATGGACACGTTACACATTCAACTGCCGAAGTAATTTTCGACCCCCCTGATGGTGTTGTGTGACCCCAATTTATGCATCGAGTAGCGACCCAAGCAGGTTGGGAAATCACTTGAATAAACCATTTTTGTAACCATTAAATAACCATTTGAATAAACAAGATTACTGGTTAATAACTCTTATTCTAAAGCCCATGTGGAAAATACCTGCAAGCCACCAAATTGATCCATAAACAAGAGTGTCATTGTCCCAAAGTCGGAATGTTCCCCGATTCTAATCTGACCAGGCAGTGTGGGTTTTGTTATTCCAGGATAGTACAAAGATCTGAAAGTCGTGTGGTTTGCGTGACGGTGAATACGAGAATGACATTTCTCAAAGTAATTTTCATCCTAAACAATAATAATTTTTGTTTCAATACAGTTCTTGGCAAGTCAAAGGCGATAATATTTTCAGTGCAAACACGTTTTTATTAATGTTCAGACAAACGATATTTCAATGTTCAGTAAATTGTAAAGCCGTCGTTCTCAAAGTGGAATCCGCGGTCCGCTAGGGGCCCGTTCCGCGATTTTAAGGGGTCTATAAAAAGTCTTCAGTCTGTCTGAGTCGATGACATATCGCGCGATTACTGATAGATTCTGAATGTACGTTTTATGTGCAGCGTTAAATGCCCTCGTTGTGGCACCACTGGGCAATGCTGTTTTGTGAATGGCAAATTACAACTGACACACACAAAGCAAAGCTAAATTGTAATCGAGTAATGTTAATTTGAGTTATATCTTGATGGGGCCGCGAGTCATAAAAGAAATCCAGCGGGGCGTTATGGAAATAAGTTGAAAAGTTTGAGAACCAATTTGAGAAATGTAAATTGGTTTCGTCATAATCGCATCTTTGTAACGATTGGTAAAAGTTGACTTTGTTTTATCATTATTAAATCGAAAAGACATTTTCTACCTGCAATCCGAGTCCAACTGACAAAATATTAAGAATGATAAAGGCGAGTTTTTTGGTCTCTTTCGTCATTGCTTGGAACGCAGTTGAAAACTGTG
>QXVZ01007516.1:0-20824 GCA_008931825.1 Phallusia fumigata
CGCGCAAAAAAACACACCTAACTGGGTTGATCATCTTTCCCCCCCCCCCCCCAACTCATATCATGGATTTACCATGCTAAACAAACAACACAGCTACATAAAAGTAAATGTTTAAGTGTGCCTAATTTCTAACATAATTAAAAAGTTACCTGTATACATCCATAGGAAAATCTTTAATGACTCTTGCTACTGTGCCATCTTCATTTTTGTGAGTCTTGTACAACTCGGGAGCACAATAAAAATCAGTTTTTTGATCTTTTTGCTTTCTGTTTATAGACTCCCAGGAAGCAGAAGGAAAGTCCAGGATTCGAGCAGCCCCAAAATCACCTATTTTTACCTGATAAAGGAAACAACAATTTTGAAATTTTTAAATGTTTTTTCTCACTAACACCTAAAATTGAAAAAAGATAAATACATACATATGTATACATATAAATTTGAAACCTTTAATGGATAGTAATTTTATAAGATGTTGTGAAACCTTTGTCAAAACTCGAACACTTGGTCAAGTGTTCTTTTTGACCAGCCACCAAGCAACTCACATTGATGGCCAGGCATGCTCACGGTAATACAATGCACACTTATACAATATAACCATAGACAAATGGCTGTTATTTTTTTCTTAAAAATGTATTGTATCCCACTTTCAGACCTTCAAAAAGTAATTTAGACTTCTTCAAACTAGTTCTCATCAAGGTATTCACAAGCATAATGAGCGCTTAACACGTAAAACTTAGTGCCCAGTACTGAGATAATTGTTCGACTTATTCTTATTAACTTGTACCAGTACAGAATGATACACAGGACACACTTGAAGAGCAGCTAATTTAAAACATAACCGCCAGAGAGCTTGTATTTCAAGAATACATTGTAATGCAAATACTTCAGTGAGTCATAGGACTTTTTGACTCACTGAAGTGTTTGACTATTTGAGTTGAGTTATTTGAGTTGAGAGTAAGACTATTTGAGTTGAAATAAAACAAGGTACCTGTTGCATAAAAATACAAGCTGCATTGTCAGTGGGCCACCAATGGCACTGTTGGCCCCGAATATTTTGCTACCAGTGTTCACATTAAGTATGGATTTTATTGCATTAATTTCATTTTAATCACCACAACATTAATGTGTCTCTGGTTGCCAAAGCTGTTGTACAATTATAGGTGTAGTAACTGAGTGCTTACCTCTTTTGATTTTGTCAAAAACACATTTTGAGATTTGATATCACCATGAACAATGGACATGGAATGTAAGTAACGAAGTCCTTTAGCAAGACCCATTGCAATATGATATCGTTCATCCCAAGCAAGTTCTTCATTTCCAAGCACAAGATCTTGCAGGTTTCCACCATCAGCCAACTCCAGCATA
This sequence comes from Phallusia fumigata, assembly GCA_008931825.1. Classification (NCBI taxonomy): domain Eukaryota; kingdom Metazoa; phylum Chordata; class Ascidiacea; order Phlebobranchia; family Ascidiidae; genus Phallusia; species Phallusia fumigata. The sequence continues at coordinate 1,366 of QXVZ01007516.1, forward strand.
AGTTCGATTGAACCAGTAGACAAAGTTTTTCTCTCATAACATTTAAGAACATTCGGGTGATCACACAAGTGCAACATTTTATGCTCTCGCTCCATACTAGATAAAAACATAAATAAAACAAATTTTATGTGTGGAAACAAGTACCAAGTAACAACTTTTTCCAATAAAACAAAAAGGTCACAAAAAATGTGCATTACTTTGTCTCTATTCTATATATACTTACTAAAACTTATGAAAAACAATTGAAAGCTCAACAAATTGAAAGGTTTTAATAACATGTGTACAAATGTAATAAGTGATTCAAAAACTTACTCATCTTTACTTCTGCTCCTAACTTCATCAGAGGCATGGCGTAAACGAACTCTTTTGACTACAATTTCTCCATACTCAGGGTGTTCCTTTACGTACACTGTACCAAATCCACCATCAGCAATCACATTTTCTTCTAAGTCCTTTGCTACATTCCCAGCAGCAGCATTGGAAGCAATGCTGCTCATTGCCACCTTTAGTGGTTACATGTTTTTTATCAATGTTTAAAGTTTTCTAAAAATCTTTACCTACAAAAAAAATTAGCATCATTGTTAGCTTTATTAATAAACTGCTAACATTTAAAAATCACATTGCAATTTTTACAACAGCAACATTTATGAGTTTGTAGTTACTGCCCTTTATCTATTGTTGTAAAAACATTTAAAAAGAAAGTCATGGAACGCCATGACAACTGACAATCATACCAAAAAAATGCTCCGGAACAAAAGGAACAAAACTGCTAATAAGCAACAATGAACAAAACCTATGAAACCATGTAATAAAGCTAAACATTTTTTTAAGTTTAGTAATGTGATCTATATTTATCATGATTACCCTTGGCAGGTGGTATATTTTTGTCAAGAGTATTTTTNCACACTTATACAATATAACCATAGACAAATAGCTGTTTTTTTTTTAAATTGTATTGTATCCCACTTTCAGACCTTCCAGAAAGTAATTTAGACTTCTTCAAACTAGTGCTCATCAAGGTATTCACAAGCATAATGAGCGCTTAAAAAGTAAAACTTGGTGCCCAGTACTGAGATAATTGTTCGACTTATTCTTATTAACTTGTACCAGTACAGAATGATACACTGGACACACTTAAAGAGCAGCTAATTTAAAACATAACTGCCAGAGAGCTTGTATTTCAAGAATACATTGAAATGCAAACACTTCAACACTTCAGTGAGTCATAGGACTTTTTGACTCACTGAAGTATTTGACTATTTGAGTTGAGAGTAAGACTATTTGAGTTGAAATAAAACAAGGTACCTGTTGCATAAAAATACAAGCTGCATTGTCAGTGGGCCACCAATGGCACTGTTAGCCCCGAATATTTTGCTACCGGTGTTCGCATTAAGTATGGATTTTATTGCATTAATTTCATTTTAATCACCACAACATTAATGTGTCTCTGGTTGCCAAAGCTGTTGTACACTTATAGGTGTAGTAACTGAGTGCTTACCTCTTTTGATTTTGTCAAAAACACATTTTGAGATTTGACATCACCATGAACAATGGACATGGAATGTAAGTAACAAAGTCCTTTAGCAAGACCCATTGCAATATGATATCGTTCATCCCAAGCAAGTTCTTCATTTCCAAGCACAAGATCTTGCAGGTTTCCACCATCAGCCAACTCCAGCATAAGTTCGATTGAACCAGTAGACAAAGTTTTTCTCTCATAACATTTAAGAACATTCGGGTGATCACACAAGTGCAACATTTTATGCTCTCGCTCCATACTAAATAAAAACATAAATAAAACAAATTTTATGTGTGGAAACAAGTACCAAGTAACAACTTTTTCCAACAAAACAAAAAGGTCACAAAAAATACGCATTACTTTGTCTCTATTCTATATATACTTACTAAAACTTATGAAAAACAATTGAAAGCTCAACACAGTTACCAAGAATTGGTGGCAAGTTAGCTTGTTTCACTAAGAAGGACCTCTCTCTGAACAATCAATATGGTATATGCTCAGTAGGAGTTTTAGAACTCTGTACTCAAGGGTTTAACTGGTAGAAGGACAAGTCAATCACAACATCTATTACACATTCTCCTCATAAAGTAAAGACTGGGTTTTAATAACATGTGTACAAATGTAATAAGTTATTCAAAAACTTACTCATCTTTACTTTTGCTCCTAACTTCATCAGAGGCATGGCGTAAACGAACTCTTTTGACTACAATTTCTCCATACTCAGGGTGTTCCTTTACGTACACTGTACCAAATCCACCATCAGCAATCACATTTTCTTCTAAGTCCTTTGTTACATACCCAGCAGCAGCATTGCAAGCAATGCTGCTCATTGCCACCTTTAGTGGTTACATGTTTTTTATCAATGTTTAAAGTTTTCTAAAAATCTTTACCTACAAAAAAAATTAGCATCATTGTTAGCTTTATTAATAAACTGCTAACATTTAAAAATCACATTGCAATTTTTACAACAGCAACATTTATGAGTTTGTAGTTACTGCCCTTTATCTATTGTTGTAAAAACATTTAAAAAGAAAGTCATGGAACGCCATGACAACTGACAATCATACCAAAAAAATGCTCCGGAACAAAAGGAACAAAACTGCTAATAAGCAACAATGAACAAAACCTATGAAACCATGTAATAAAGCTAAACATTTTTTTAAGTTTAGTAATGTGATCTATATTTATCATGATTACCCTTGGCAGGTGGTATATTTTTGTCAAGAGTATTTTTTTACTGAAGATTAAGACCTAAATTTGACAAAAAATCTCAAGAAAAAAGAATTCCTGAAAAGGAACTCTAACACATGCTCTTTTGCAATGCTATTAATACCCCAAAATGCTGCATGCTTCAAAAATGACCTGAAGTGGGATATAGTCTAATTGACTTAAGTCTTGAAATACAAATCACATGCTAGTACCGGTAGTCACTAGTCATAAATCATAGTCGACTGTCTGGGGACCGATGCAATTGTGTAGCGGCTATTGGGGATACCGCAAAAACGACATGGTACAAAATGAGAAATCTAAACTAATTGACGTTGCCTAATCATAATAAATCATAAATAAAATTAGAAATTTTCCACATGCACTTTGTTTTCACGACAACTTGAAGTGACTGGGTTAGAATAACTGGGCTGAACCTTTGGGTCATAGCGTATTGCGTAATTGCGCTGTACCCAACAGCGTAAGCGGAACGATGCAACACAAAGGCACAAAATACCCGGGGATTACCCTACCGGTCATTTTATTTAGGTATTTTTTTGACAATAAACTGGTCATTTCTGGAGATATACTCTGACGCTTTTGGTTACTGGGGCCAAAGGCGTCAAACTAAATGTGGAAAATACGGCTACGAACAAAAAGCGAATTTAACAAACACACATGCACGAACAAGAAAAGTATCAAGTAGACCTGTCATTCAGTGCGGCAATACGGTGCCAGCGCACCTCCATTAAGTGTTTATTGAATTGAAATTTTAATGTTTAGAAATTAAAGCATAGAAATCAAACTAAACAGTGGTTTAAATTGTCCTCAAAAAATGTTTAATGCAGCAATAAACGAAATGCATAAAAAACTATGTTCTCGATTACTTGACAAGCGCAAGTGTTGCCGCTAAGTGCCGCTCTTCAATAAGTAAAAATAAATATCAAGAGGGTTTTTTCAAGCGTTGGTGTTGAGCTAACACGTGAGAAAATATTGTTTTGCTTTCTGGGTGAAATAACAAATTGTAGAAGCCAACCAATATCAACATTAAAATCTTGTCGCAATTTCGTACAATGTGACACAAAAAAGCAGCCTTATACCTTCATGTACCGTCCCCTTGATAAAATGCCATCCAATATTGTGTTTGGCCAGCCCAATAACGCCACAAGCCTTAAGTGTTATTGTTTCTTATCCAACTCGTTCGTTTATTCAATATTCTTTAACAATAAATTTCTTGCAGCAGCCCAATTAGATACAAAACAAAATATTGGCCATATCGTTTGAATTTTATTCTTAATTACAGAGTAAATTTAGATTGTCAACAACCAGTATGCCTCTTGCGGGAAGGACTATTAAATGGAAATATTGTAGGCTACACCGACATCTAAATCCAAAATTCTTGAACATGCGAATTTGACAATGAGCAACGAAAATCGACAGTTACAATGAGTATACTTTTTAGTCTAATTGTAGCGTTTAAACAAACATTTCTTGGTTAACTTTCATTACCAGCGCGCAGCAAGGTGGCGGGCAGGAGGCGCGCGCAGAACGAGGCATTCTAAGAGCAGAAAAAATCGCGTCGCTGCGTGAGATCGGGTCGATTGGGGATAGAGGTCGAATCTCAGCAACATCGTCACCAGAATGTGTTCATAATGATGATGGCAGTTGTACCTATGCCGAACGGGACTTATTTCGTTGAGTCGCGCAAAAGGCCATTAGACGAACCCGTTGAACTTGTGGACATCAAGAGAGAAAAGTCGGATATGGACGGTGAGTTGCCTACAGTTATGAATTATGATTTGTACTGGTGATTTCCCTTATAACAACGCTTTAGTAAATGTTGCTTCTAAACGTCTGTTATTGTTACAAAGATGTCTTAGCATTGGTGGTGATTCCGCTATTATTGCCCATAGATTCTGTTGAACCATATGGTTCCCAAAATATATTTTACAGCAATTTTGAGATATGGACAACAAACATGTATGGGGTAATTGGGAAACACACTAACGCAGTGGCCCGGCAGCCAGATTTTTGGTTTGATATTGAACGTCTTTGGAATGTACTTGTAATGTAGTGTTTGAAGTAGCCTGTTCCACGCGCACCACCCTATATTTGCGAACCAGTTAAATCCGCAACAAGCGACAGTAAACAAACCGAGCCAGTCATAACGCGAACTACGTAGTACCGAAGACAGTGCGGCCAAGACATTGTCTAATTACATTGTTGGCCATTGCAAACACTAGCACAGCGGGTAGGCATCTGTTTCGATTCTTGCAAGCGTCCCCACTGAATCGATCGCATACTGTGCTTTTGATGCGCAGTGACCCATAGAGCATTATTCGGCATTTTTGTGCTTTTGTCATTCAGCCGCCTGTTGCAGTGCTGCTTGACTCGTGTTGCGCTCAGGCCAGCACAATGGCGAACTTGCACCGAAAAGTGTAAACTTCTTATCCGCCGATCTATCGCCCGGCAGTTAAAAGCCTGCGGGAATTATGCCTTGGTCGCTTACGCACATCTCCGAGCTTCTCAAGAAGTTAAACTGTCAGTTGTCGATCGTCGAACGCATGTTGTCAAGTCACTTACCACTTCCTGCATTGGCAACTGATTTATGCCAACAATATGCTCAAGTCCCAGCCTTCATCCCAACAACAGGCCTTATAGAAATGTTTGTTTAAAGCTACTTGTTTCCTCTCCGTAAAAAGTTGTCACTTTGGTGCACGGCCATTTTTTCTGGCGTGAAATCAGAGTGGGCTAGGCGCGACTCCGGTTTTCAACCACTGTTTTAAGCTTGTTATCGACTATTTCGATAAACCACACTACTTTACCAAAGTTAAAATCAGTATTTTGCCTCACATGTGAAATGATCTTTGTGTGTGAAAGATCGTTGTTTAATGAAACCAGGAAGTTTCGTTCCATGTGGTCTGCTTGGTAAACACTGGTCAAATCAAAGTGATATAAAAACATGTATGAGCTGAGTTGAATGTATTCATTATTGTATACATCTTATTTCTAAGTCTAAATTGAACATGGTTGCAAGACCAAAATAACAATCAAGACCTCATGTGCCAATGACGTCATGGCCAAAGGAACCATGCATTCGGAACATTTCGATGGGCATTGATGAATTAAATCGTGATCGTCTTGAGCAGATCGTTATTTAACTGCGCTTGCAAGGAAATGACAAACATTCCTAGACTTTGCTGACTGGCGGCTGACAAGGCATAATGTTCGAGATGCTGCTGAACAGTCATAATTACAGCAAGAGCGAGTTGTTTTGTTTAGCCCTAGTTTGTTTCGTGACAGGGAAGTTGCTCTTGGACTTTCGCAAAGTTGGAACAGCGAGGATTGTTTTACTTAGCGTAAATTGACGGGATAAGATTTAAATCGGTAAAAAATCCAGGCAAAACGATGGCGGGGACAAAGGAAAGCGATGTTTTTTGCGCTTTCAAACCAGTGGTCGAATGAACAAATTTTAGGCACTTGGTACGATTGCCGTTTCCTGGTCGAGCTTTTTGAACCAATTGGATCGTTTCGCGCAAGACTGCATGAAAAGTCATTTTCAAACAATTTCCTGCTGTGCCACTCCGTGACTGATGGGCGCAGGACCGTGCCAACTCTTCATATTTCTTTCCACGACCAGTTTCCTTTTGCAGCGCGCTCTGCATCACGAACAATCGCGAGGAAATCTTTCCGAATCGTTGTTCTCGTTCTGTAGTTCCTTGTGCGCAGGTCAGCCCGCTCTGCAGTGCTTGAGGTATTGGCTTTGATCGGAACACGTCGTAGTTTTGGGAGTAATACGATAACGTGCTCTTTGCCGTTGTTTTCCTCCCGTCCGTAGTCGGTATGTTGTTAAGGAGAGCCTGAGTCAGAAGAGATAAGAAAACGTACAGCGCTGTGCATGGGTGGTTATTGATCAGGGATCGATCCGGAAAAGTCGACACCCAGCGTTTCTTAGTCTAGCGACTGAGGTGTGCTCATAAGGCGTAAAGCTGGTATTGGCGAATGACACCAGAGACCCGGATGAGAAGCGTATCACGTCTTTGGTTTTGAAACCCTAAGGGAAATTGCGACATTGTATTGATGCCAACTTGCAAGGCATCTCATCACACCCCTCTAAGCTCCTTCAATCCGCCTTGCATAAAGTGAAAGTGACTTCAAAGATGTCGTAAAAACACCACATCCCGGTTAATATTTAGCCTTTTGTGACTTTGTGTAGAACCGTTTTCTAACTGGCTTGCGTTAAGCCGCCCTGCCCTCACTCTTCAATGTTTCACCAAACTTTCGGGAAGTGAGCTCTGTCCTAAAAATTAAATCAACCTCGTAAAGCTTGAGTACCTCGCTTGGCCAGGACACCGTTTGCAGCTTTCATTAACGAATAACTAGCTTACGCGTTTACGACCGTCAGTAAAATTCAAAAGGTATGTCATCTGCGCCACTCAGTTCCATCGCTTTAACTCAGTTTGGAAACGGACTTCTAGCTTATTGTCTCGCTTGCTTTGTCAGCAGCAAATATAATCGAAAGCGGTAAGGCTGCCACGGAATACCAGGAAACGTCGTGTCTTCCTGACCTGTGTTTTTTCAGACAAGGAAAATCTAATTGCAGCGCTTTTTCTAACGCAGCGCGCCTTGTTATTCTTTTGTCATTATCGGTCGCGTGTTCCGAACGTAATGTGCCGCAATACAGTGGCAGCGCGTGCATGGTATATGCGCACGGCCTTCATACCGGTCGTCTTCAGATTTCGCACGCTACAACCCGGAAGAAAACGGCATTGGAAGCGTTTGTAGTCAGCTAGGAGTCAGCCTACGCTTGAGCAATAAACGCCAACGCATGTACATGGGTAGCTTGAGATTTGTTAGAAGTCTGAGGAACTGTTTAATGTTTTTATAGGGCCTGTAAGTTACTAGCCGGTATTTAAAGTCGTGTAACAACACTGCAGCAATGGAATACCGGTGTGGTGGTTATGAATACATCCAGGAATGTGAATACAACCCGTTTGTGCAGCGAATGCAATATGGTAAGGCAGTTTCAAAACGTCGTAAGTTTTGAAAAGTGATTTTGGCAGAACCTTACCTTATACTAAACCGACTGTTGCTGTAGTCAGCAGAATATTACTTGCACATCTCGCTGTAACGCTTTTCTACCACAGATGCCTCTATTGAGAATGGAATACCAGGAATCTCGCCACCACCGGGCCAGCTTATCCTCAAGGTCCTAATACCAGGCTACGCGGCTGGAGCCGTGATCGGTAAAGGCGGTCAGATCATCGTCCAGTTGCAGAAGGACTCGGGTGCAATTATTAAGCTCTCCAAGGCCAAAGACTTTTACCCGGGTTAGTTGATGTGCTGCTCGCAATAAGTCGCTGTTTATTGATGTAAGGAAATTCGTGAAGCGCCTGGCAGGGTTGAACTTTATCGTAAGCCGCAATCTGTGTGTGCGTCGTCCCATCGTTTGTTTGTGCACCACGTTAACAACATAGCCTCGCTTTGAAGGCTCCCTCGCAAGTATTCCGCAGTCGACTTCGCATTATTACACATTCTAGCGTGTAAACCGAATGATGACAGAGTGGGGTAACACTGCGAAACAGACTACAGCAGTTATGGAAACTGCATCGTGCTTAATTTGCGTTTTTTGCGCCTAAATCAGCGTAATTGCGACACGCGCCTGTTTGCTTGTACAGATCAAGACGATGCAAATTGCCGGTCTTCCTGTATGGATGTGATATAATTGCTTGATACACAAGGAAGAGGCGTGTAGATGCGTAATTGCGACGTCCCTTTCATGAAGCGCGTGACAAAAACCTGACACCGGGCATGCTTTCAATGCTCGCTTGTGCCAAGGCCCGGGTTGCGTATTTATTTTCTTTGACGCCAGCGCGTTGACCGGAGCAAAACGACTGCAGAGCATTAAAACAAATGTGCCCTTAGGACAAACACTGCGTGGCATATAACGAGTCGCGTTTGGAATTCGATACCAGCGCTGGGTATAATAGCGATAACGGCGACAAGTTTACAGGCAAAATTTATGACGGCAATGTGTCGTGTAGCCTTATTACATCCTCGCTGAAAATTTCAGCTAGAAGAGCTAACATTTAAAGAGGCAATGTAACATTGACAGCAGTCGGCCACTAAACAGCGTCACATTCGGCTGAATTAAACCGCCCATTTCCTGGTGTGAAATTTCGAGGCACCGGTTAAGCGCGATGGCTGTCATCATCCCAGCGACCGAGCGTATATCACGTTGTAGTTACGTCATAATGCGCTCGAGCTGTGCGTTGCGAGGCACGTTATTGTCCCCACCCTGGCACTTTCCTTAACCAGCAACATGTTGCCAACGCTGAAGCAGCGATGTGAACTGTGTACATTGGTATCGCGGTATTAATCCGTGGCATTCGGCCGTTCAACACATACGCAGCGTTGCTCTATAGCTGGCGAAAATTAAACTTTTGCTTTTCGCACACCACACTGTGGAAGGTAAGGCCCGCGCATTAGCGTTTACATCGATTGGTGCAAAACACATCTTTGTCTGGGCAGAGGTCGTAATAACGGCGATCTGCCTGGATTGACATTAAAATTCATAAGCGACGGTCCGAAAAGGCAGGACAGCAGCCGGGCGCCAAGCTTCTTGCCGTCCAGGGCATGCAACTTCCTCGTATGAGCCACAGAGCACTGTGCCAAGCACCATTCGGTACCTGTGTTCTATTATTCGAACATTTGTGGCTCGTTTTACGGCCTTTAGCGGACCGTTTCAAACTAGTAAATCGGCTTGTGACAATTGTGCGCGTCGCTGAGTGGTGGCTTTGTCACGGTTAGGGAGAGTGATCACCGAACAAGCGATTAATTCGCAACATTGTTTGCCGCCAATATTTGGACACCTCCTCTTATTTACACCTGCTTCCCATAGTCACCCGACTGCAGATTGCCCTGACATAGGACGTCTAGCGAAAAGTCAACACGGGCGTGTGGAAATTCCGGGGTCGGGGCTGACGATAATCGGTGGAAATGAAAGACTAAATTTTCTATTTGGGATTCTAAACGTTTTTTGAGCATTCGCATAGCGCTATGTGCCGCAATTACGAGGTTATTCGACGCGCCATAAATGATTTAACGTCGCGGTCAAACCCTAACATGGGACAATGTGTTTCCACACTTCCACAACTTTTCCAGTTAGCGGTGAATAGCTTTGCATGGTGGACGGGTAAACTACAATGTGATATGCATTTGCGGTCTGTGATGATCCGATGTAATTCAGTGAATGCTACTGACTGGTCAAACAGGGGGTAATATTAACGCCGTTAACATTACAACAACGAGTGAGTAAGGACGGCTTTACCGCGTGTAGGTTGACTGGAGGGAAGTTTGAAGGGCCGTCGTTCTTGGGGAAAATGTCGGAAGCACTCATCGAGTTGTCCTTAGCATTTAGGCACCGCTACCCATCTGTGTTCGATTGGCGCGCAAAACGCACAAAAGGCAGCGCTCAGCCCGAGTTGTGTTCATTCAATTTTGCGTCGTGCGCACGTGAAAGTGCTGTGGAGTGTTCTGACAAGTGCGCAGCGGGGCGCGAATTGCTTTCAGGCCGGAGTGCCAGATAAAGCCTAGTTATACTGCGACCCTCGCCGTTACAGCGACACTGACACTTGGACTAGTTTCTCGTTGCACTGCTCCTTACCTATCCCAAATGACACACACACACACACACGTACCAAGATGCTATCTGTCCCATTGTCAAGTAACCTTATCGTCAACGCCGCGTCGCCCCCAGGCCACTGACAAATTCAATTTTCTGATCCGAGCCGAACGGCAATTGGAAATTGTTTTTCGACAATTTGATTTTGTTCTGTCACTAGCTAGCCCGTCAACGCGGCATTGCAAGAACGACGTAACGCCAATTTATCGAATTTTCGTGTGTGTGATCTCACAGGAACGCAGGATCGTGTCGTGCTGATACAAGGAACCGCCGAGGGTCTGATGAAAGTGCAGAACACGATCATCGAGAAAGTGTACGAGTTCCCTGTGCCCAAGGACCTGGCTGCGATTATTGGAGACCGCCCGAAGCAGGTAAAATCTTTGATAACTACGACATGTGTACATGCGCCGGTTGATAATCCAAACCAATTCCAATTCTCGATGCGATCGCAAAAGTCCCGACGAGTAGCAACAGTCAAGTTGTGTTTTTATGTGTCCCCTCGGAGACACCTGTTGTTTCACTCTTTTTTGTTCAAATTTTCCTTTTAGTCAAGATAGGGTCTCTCAAATTTCTTCTGAATTGCACACATGGTAGATGGATATCTGAAGTTGCGCACTGCAACGTGTGACCCCAGTTGACCCATCGGTTAACGCAGAGGCCTCCAGAACGTGAAATGTCAAAAAAAATGTTTTATTTCTTTCGATTTGATTTCGTTTTACGTCCAAAAGGTACAAACAGTGGGAAAATTACAGCTCCTGATGTTAGTTCAAACAAGGTATTTTAACGGTCATTCGAATGGCTGTCCGACAAGGCGAGATTAGTCGATCGCTGTGACGAATCCAAACTGCTCAGAAAGCCCCCAGTGATTCTTTTCGCTTGATTGGTCGCTTCCATTGACCTCGATTAGCGCGCAGGCAATTATCAACGGGTGGCAATGAGTCGCGGTCTAATCTCTAATAAGCAATGAAGACGATCACAATGATTCATGTATTATGTTAGGAAATTTCAATTTTATGCGCTTTTCTGTTTAATCAGTTTGATCAATAAATGAAAAACACACATAAAAATCGAAAACATTTACTACAAAATCTGTCTTGTAATTTTTCCAATCACTTGGGATGAAAAATGCAACAGGCAAACCAACAGGCCACGTTTGATGGTTTGACTGTGTATAATAACCTATGCTTTTTAACCAATGTGGATTACAGTAATACCGGTATAATAGTTTCGGATCGGCCTTTGTGGTACAAGAAAAACTGTCCCAGTATTCCCAACCCGGGCCATTTGTTTCTGAAGCCCTGGCGCTGGAGCTTTAAGTACACTTGAAAGAAGCCTGCTGCTAGCAGAGCCCTCTCCAGGGATCTCTTTATAGAGTTGCGTCACTCTCACTTGTTTGTACAGCCGCACTGCAAGAGGCAGCCAGCAATCAATACAGAACTTTTTCTCTTCCGGCTCCGGCACATGGTGCGGAATTGCAAATTGTGGTGACGGTAATTCCGTTTCTGCCACATCGCACAAACGGCCATTAAGGCGACCCAGAGTGCCTGTTTCGTGATCAGAAAACTTCGAGGTTTACCTTTTTAGTAAAAGTAACGATGAAAATGCTAAAAGCACCGATAAGGTATGTGTGGTGAGCATCAATGGCAAAATTAAAAAAAACAAACATTGGAAACGAATGTTGATTGCTAATTACACCAATTTTGTGATCTATTCTGGTCCCTTGTCCTCGCCGAACCTTACTTGACCGCCCAAAACATGGGCACGAAAAATGAAATGCGTCACACGTCAAGACTCATCGTTTCAAACAAACCGAAAATCCGATATCGATTTTATTCCCAACGCGAACCAACAGGCGGCAGACGAACATGCATTGCCCCATCAGCGTTGCTCTTTGAAACAGTCACGAGCCCAACTACAGCAACACCAGTCGTTAAATCTGTTTCACATGGGCGTGATCCTAAACCTCGGCAGTGCAGTTAAACCCAAACAATTGCTTCAATGGTTCGTGTCGTAAACGGAGTGACTTTTGTCGCAGTCGTAAAATTGGAAGTTAAGACGATTGTCGATTCGTTCCCCACTTAAGTAGACCGAAAGTAAATTCTTGTCAAAGCCACAACAATCTAATAAGCGTCTGGGAGTAACGCCATTTTGCCTAGCTTTTCGTCCTTTTCTAATCTATACATCTGATTTTACTCCACCAACATCATTGATACGCCAGTAACGGCCTTGTAGCAAAGGAAAAGTAATACAAGCAACCAGTTGGATTTTAAACAGACAGGTTTTACCAAAGCACATGTCATGTCATGAATGTCTCGAAGTCGTGCTGTGCGCTTTTGTGGGTCCTTGTGTCTGCTTTGCCTTTGTCCGTTAGGGTTCACCCGGTTATATATGAATCATTATACTGCCACTGCTGCACATGTTTAAAATTTAAATTGAGTTTATCTTACACGGTGAAAATTCACTGTATTACCACAAGGCTACAATTAATAATAAAACTACCATAGTTTTGACACGACCGCGGGAAAATCATGGCATTATTTGGTTTAACCTTTGCATATTAACAAGTCAAACTGTTTTATCACTGCCCCTTTAACACAAACCAAATCAGTTTGAAATTTTATGCATCTGAAGTGTTGATTTTGATATTGCCCAGATTTGTGGAAACATCGATACGCTATCCTTAAATATGTTTACTTGTTCGTTCATTATCTGGAGTGTTTGTCGTTTGGATTTATTCACGGGTGAATACTACCGTTAAGAGGGTATTAATGTAACAACAAATTTCCTTGTTGATATTGTAGGTAGGGCTTGCTTGGTTTAAAGCAGGTTTCCCAACCGGCTTTATGTCGTAAATCCAATCATATTTTTCTTGAATTTTTTCAAATAAATATGAAGCCATTTTTGCAACTAGATGATTTAAAATCTGAAGAAAGCGTTTCACTCATCATGGGTCCCTTTCCATAAATAGGGGGGCACATTTTAAACGTGTTGATCATTACTGCAGGTAGAGGTCAGGGACTACAAAAAACCTTTGAAACAAACAAATCCAATTATGTCATAAAGACCCATTGCTTCATTTTTCGAAAATTCCGCTTTAGATAACAGATCCAGCCGTGTGCGGATGTCGTCATCGGCCGACGATCTACGTTTTTTAGATGTGCTGGTTTTGCATGCTCCCTCTATGTCGCTTGTTTCTTTCATTCTTCCCCGATTCCCAAGAGGCGGGGCCTGTAAATAACAAATTCGGAGCGTTGGGGAGAGCACAGCTGCTCGCCGGGGAAATGCGACCAAAGCAAATCCCCAAGGGGTTCTTCATCATAAACACACACGCACACACTCCTTCCATTGCGTCTCGGTGCGACCCGGTCTTATCGATCCCGTCGAAATTGACTCAATTAGTTTCGAGCGTCCTTTCGAAAGCTGCTGGATTTTTTTTACAGTTTGTGTTGTCGCGAATGTACTATAAATTTGCTCTTAGGCTGCATCACCCCAGTTAGCAATTTATTTAACGGTTTACTCGATGTCTGAAACTGTTTTCACGCGCCATGACAAAGTACGATACTGTTTACAGTGAGCAATCTTCATTGTATGCAAAGTGTTTTGCGATTATGTATCTACATCACAATCTGTGCTCGAAATCGTGCAACTAAGACACAGTGGCGCATTTTTAATTCCCGTACTATATTCTGCAGGTCAAGATGATTGTTCCCAACACGACAGCAGGTTTGGTAATCGGCAAAGCGGGAGCGACAGTGAAAACTATCATGGAAGAAAGTGGCTCAAAGGTAAAAGTACTCTCTGTCGACATCTAGTGACGGGTGATTTATAGAAAATGCAGCGTGTAATTATTCGGTGAACTCAAACCTCTTAAAGTACAATACAAGGTTAACAGGTAAAATATAAGAAGTGTTAGACATAGGGGTGCGCTTGGACGTCTCAAGTCATATGGTGCGACTGACCGATCAATACTGACGCCTTTAACGCTTGCGCAGGTGCAACTTTCCCAGAAACCGGACGGTGTAAACGTACAGGAACGCGTGATCACCATCAAGGGCGAGAAACACCAACTGATCGCAGCATCCAACATCATCATAGATAAAATCAAGGACGACCCGCAAAGTGCAAGCTGCCCTAACATCAGTTACTCTGGAATAGCTGGCCCGGTAGCAAACGCCAACCCGACTGGCTCGCCCTACGCCGCAGGTTCAGCCGCTATCGTTGACGCCGCACACCCAGCTGTAGCAGCTATGCTCGGACACTACGTTATACCAGGTCAACACCCGGCCGTTTTGCAGGCAGCCTTGCCAACGTACGCGCACCATGCTACGCCAGCAGCGTACCCGGCTGTGTCTGCCGCTAACGGCGAGCTTACAACTATCAATGCCGCCATGAGTACATTGGGTTACACTGTTGGTGGCGTTAACTACAGCGCCCTGATGCCTGGTGTACACGCTACCAACGCAAGCCCGTCGTTTGGTGTCATACCAAACGCATCACTCGGAGGAAGCGTCAGTCCTTTATCCTCGTCAACGCCGATTCTGTCGGCTACCGCTTTGCCCAACGAGAGTTCCCTGCCTACTGGGTTTGGTGCGGCAATGCCAGCTCAAACCTTGTCGCTTCAAAACAACAATTACCTTGCCAGTCTGGCGTCGGCCGGCTACATAACGGCAGCAAGTCACCCACACCTGTTCAGCACACCTTCGACGATTCCGTGTGGAACCAACTCAGTGGCACAGCACCCTCCGTCGGCTGTAACGCCCACCAGTATTTCAATGGCTTCTACACAGTCGATTCCAGTCGGGCTCAGTCCACAGTCAGGCGTCGGCTTACTGAGCATTGAAAAATCAAGCGACGGCCAACGTGAAACGATCGAACTGTCGATCCCCGAAAATCTAATCGGGGCGATTCTCGGTAAAGCCGGACGGACTTTAGTCGAGTATCAGGATATTTCAGGCGCAAAGATCCAGATATCGAAGAAGGGCGAGTATGTGGTAGGTACTAGAAACAGGAAGGTGTCGATCACAGGCAAGCCACCAAGTCCGCAGACCGCGCAGCTGCTTATTACACAGAGAATCGCGGCGGCCCAGAGTGCGCGGGCTCAGCAAGTCAAGTTTATGTGAACTGTCAGAAACCTTTCCATGCTGCGTAGCAAGTCAGTCTTCCACTTAATGTAACGCGTCATGCCAAACCCGCCATAGTCGTTTTGCTCTATCCGTTATGTTACCTTTTGATACGTGTTGGAGCCCTACCGCGGCAAACAAGGGTCAACAGGAGCACGTTTCAGCAGCTGAGTCGGGCCCCACTTATAATGGAAAGCTGATTCAACCCATCAGTTAAGCTTGGCCGTGTGTCGCCACTTAGTGGTAAAAATGGTCGCGTTTTTCAGTGGTCCAAAAACATTTCCGGGCTTTGTTTGTTACATAAAATTGGACATTTATTTGCTTTTATTGCCAAACCGTTTTGACCAGCTGCTGATACACGATGCCATGTGGTAGCTACTGACCCTCTAATACATGGCGACGTTAAACAAGATATCCTAGATAAGTTTCTCGCTTTTCACAACAAGCTTTTTGTTACCGTTCAATGCATGGCACGTCATCGTTTTTATCTATATCAATATGTCTGTGTGTAAAGTCGATCAAGCTCGCCTTGCCGCAAGAACTTTCCGCCAATCGCTTTTCTACGCTACTGTGCCGCCTCCGTCGCCACCAGATAGTACAAATCCGCACCACGCACGTAACATGCGCGCCGCCACCGACGACTCGACTATTTATTCCACGTGCGTCTTCCGCATCCGCAGGGACTCCGCCTCCCGCGAATATTGCTTCCATGTTTGGCGAAGCGCTGCCGCGGCCCTCCTGCCCACCAAGCAGGAAGACACTTGGCATTTCCCGGCAGACATCTCGTCAGCCTCGATTGCTGCCGATCGGAAAGCAAGCGACGCGGTCAGCAGGAACTTGTTGTAGCGAATAACCGAGTCAGCATCACCGCCACCGCCGAGTCAATAGTTTCGTTTTCCTGCGAATCTCCATTACCACGGTTAAACCGTATATTAAGCGTTTGAACTCAGTGCCCGTACCAGTATAGATTTAACACTGTACGAACGTTTTAAACACCTAAAGTCGTTCCAGTCTTCCAATTCCTATGTGTTTTACCACGTATTTAGGTGTGAGCGTTTAGCGTCGATATCTTCCCGTATGCCATAATTTTCACGACTGCGAAGGAAATCCCCGGGCATTTGAAACAGCGGATTAATTTTGCGGCTGCTGTTTTGCAGCCAGGCACGTCCCGGGAGCTTGACTCGCTGGGGAGTGTTGGCGCGCCGAAAGCGTTTCTCAGCAGCTTACGAAACTTGCCCAATCCCGCTGGGAGATGCGCCAACTATAGCTTGTCCCTTGGGCAGTTCGCGCAGCAACTTCCTTGTGTGTCTTGGCTACTAGGAAACGCTGAAACTGTAATTGGAACGCGCACGGAAGTAGCACAGTAAGAACAACCGTCAAACAAGGAAACGTTTTGCGCTCTTTCCAGCAATTGCCTGACGCCCTTTCTGAATCCCTAAGCGACAAACAAAGAGTAGCAAAACATTTTTTCTCTAATGTACCAAAGATTAGTTTCTGTATCGATGCATGGTAGCCTTCATTCACGCGTCGCGAGAAAAGTTCGCGTTCAGTTTTACGTTTTGATTACTTTTGCTTGCTGCCATATAATCTCTATCCTATACTGTTTCCATAGTTCGTACCATTTATGATATCTAATTAGATCGTCACACTTCGCTCCTTCTTGTTCTAGATTGTTCCAGGTGTCTGTGTCGTCATCGTCATCATGATTGGTTCTCAGCATCCACACGCTGTCATGTCCGTAGAAAAATCATTGAATAGCTTACACAGTGCTCTTTCAGTTTCTCTCGAACACCAATCAAGCGTTCCTACACACATACACAGATCGGTCCCTTTGCCACGTGTACTAGTCACACACAACCATCATTAATCTGTCGTTGCCGCCAAATCAAAGTCAAACGCGCGTGATTTCTCGACTGCAACAGTCGCTTCACTAAGTGGTTTATTTACCCGCACGCGGACACAGGCACCGTCCGTGCAACACATGTCACCGGATAGCTTTCATCATTCGACACTGTGCACTCGCCAGTCGCATTCACTACGCCATGACCCTTTTACATGCCACTAAGTTGCGCCGACAAAACGGTAGTTTACCCATGGAGACACACTGAGAGCAGCAGGACAGGTAGCCAGATACAAAGATTTTTCAGCGGATGTGACACGTGGAGGATGTTGGGATCAATCTTCATGACGGTGAGTGTTGTTTCTTTTCTATTATTAAATCTTCGCCAAAATTGACGCCTCAGCAGCGCTCGCCTGGTGTGGTATTCTCAATGCAGCAACGCCTTAAACTGTTCGGGCCGCTCCATACTCGTTGAAACGAACACGCGCAGCCACTGTGAAGCTTGTATCGAAGCATCAGCCACTCACCAGTCGGGTTTCAATTGAAAACTCACACGTAACGACGTCAACTGTCCCAAGCATGTCTTCAGTGTTAGGCATACTCTCACATGCAGCGGTTTCAGCCCTCAGAGTGTTTTTGTTGACCGTCTGTGTTGCATATTCGTTTTCCACAGCGAGTACCGATGGTCCAGTTTTAAGCCATCTTGTTTTACGCTTTTGTGTCCTTTTTTAACGTACTTTAATTGTAGCACCGCTATTGCTGTTTTTACGTTATGAAATGCTGCTAGACGGACGAGGCACGAAATGTTCCTCTCTCGAAGAATAAATTCGCAGCTGCGCCACTAGGGGGCGCATTTGTGGCCCACTTTCTTCTCTAGCATGATTCGTGTTTTTGCATGACTCCTGAACGAAGTACCACGGAATGTTTCCAGTGTTTCCGATGTATATTTTTTTAATAAATCGAAACACGAACTTTCTTACAGCAATTGCTGCCGTGTGCGTTGTCTGCGCCCGCCAATCTGCTATTCTGCACCTTGCTTTTGCTATAGTGTCCTTGTAGAACGTTGCAAACCTAACCTGTGCATACGGGTCCCATTTTTCATCTGCATATCGTAGCGCCCCACCCTCGTCGTCCTTATATTGAATTTCACACCTGTACATATTCACCCACATATATACATCTTTTCACAAAGCTCAAAAGCAAAACGTGATGCCCCATAAGTTGCCAGCAGGAGGGAATTGTAGCAAAACTGAATTTGTACACTGCATCGTATGTTAAATTCTTTAGGGAATCGATCTGCTGATTGATTTAAACCATAGAAAGGCAGAATGATTGTTTTGCACAGAGCAAAACTATGTGTAACCTTTACTGTAATTTCAAAAGCTGGTAAAACAAAACGTCTATAAATATTAGATCTGTTTTTCAGTAAAATATAAAATAAAGTTTCTTATGAACAATAAGTTCTGGTATTTTATATTATTGGACGCCTTCCGTACAAAACACACACGTGACAAATCTTCCATATGTATAGCAGCTTCAGCCAGTGCATAAATATACGTACAGCGCAAATTTGAAATTTAATTAATGTATTTTGATTAGAATAACTTAATTTAATGAAGTTAAAAGAAAGACGTGTTAATGCGTACCAACGACGAAAAACGGAATGAAATTCCACATGTTCTTTTTTCCAACAAACACCGTTTTTCCTGATCCGGTTATATACTCCTTACGCGAATTCCATGGACCTTTTGACCAGTTTCTTGCTGACAAAACACTTTTATGTTTTCGCGGGTTTAGAATCTGGTCCAAAAACAGGTCCAAGAACTTTCTGTCTGTATGTGGTTTGAGCACGTCAGACCAAGTGCTTAACCAAGAACAGCACTTGCATCGAAGAATTCTGTTTCGCACAAAACCAAGCGCGCAGCGAAAAACAGCAAAACGTCTTGCCGCTAGGTGGCAACCAAGCAACAGTACGTTCGTTGTAAGCGTGAGTTATGTTCGCGCATCTCTCTTTATCCCTTTTCAGCGCTTTCTTTTCCTCGGGGAAAGTAGGCCACGGGCATTGGAAACCCTTATGTACAAGATGAACC
>QXVZ01007521.1:0-26739 GCA_008931825.1 Phallusia fumigata
TCAGAAAAGTTATGTAACTTAGACAACCAAATAAAACGTAATATCGACTTCATAAGTGGGATCAGTCCTATGTAGTTATTGCGTTGTGCAGCTGCGGCCCGCTCAAGTTAAGGTTTGGTTTGGCCGAATGGTAGTTTGACTGTTGCAATACACGCAACAACGACAACGCGGTAATTTGTATTAACCTAGTATAACTACACAATGACCTTGAAAATTATGTGGCATATAGCTATGTTATAAATGGGGGCTATAAACAGTTTTAAATTGTCCATTATTCACTAAATATTGCAAGAAATAACAGTTTTTTTCACGGGGTTCGAACCAAGGTTGATCCCGAGAACGAATCCCGATCAGGTTTTTATGTCCTGTTGTTTTGTGTGCGGAAAACCCCACTAAAAATAACATAATAATTACGTACACAAGGTGTCGCTAATCGGCACTGCATGTCGTACTTGAAAGGTTTCACATCGCAATTCGAGTTTGTATGTTTTTCTTAACTTTTTAGTTTTGTCAATCTTAAAATAGGTAAATTCTGATGAGTAAAAAACGAAGGCATAAAAAAGAAATACAGAATAATGTAAAGAAATACTACATACAAATTTAAAATTTGCAAGCACAATTAACACTTTCCAAAACATGTACGACGTTTTTGCAGGTTTAGAATCTTGTTCAAAGGCAAACTTGTAATAAGTAAAAAAAAAACTAAATCATGACATAAAATAGCTACTTTAACTAGCAAGCTAGGCAAACTTTGCTTTATTCCCTGACTTTATAATTGTGGCCTATATTAGTCTGTGTTACTCAGAACTAGGCTTGAAGTCTAAACTAGTGCAAACATTGAGTGAAGTGTCAAACTGTTAGGCATGGACTAGAATTTAAGCTGTTTCGACCTTTACCTTTCTAGGTAAGCAAAAACAATAATTTTTATGCATACCAGTCACCTTTACTATGACAAACACTTCAGAAAATGACAAAAAATCTTGGTCCTTATTACCACCAATAGGTGACTTTCAGAATCTTATTAAATTTGTCCTGAAGCAATTCTTTTTTCTGGCCTAAACAATGCTCTACATAAACTACAATGACTGACTTACTGATATATCTTGTCAAAGTTTTCATTCTAACAACTANTACAATACTGACTTACTGATATATCTTGTCAAAGTTTTCATTCTAACAACTAAACCTTCCTATTTTCGTCAGCAAAAATTTTCGAAAATTATAAAAAGTCGTGAACGTACAGGTTTGAAATTTGGATTGGCCGTACTACTATTGTACAGAACGAACAGGTCCCAAACTTTGTAAATCGTTGTTGCTACGAATAAATGCAGCCAACGTTTTGGAGAATACCTTGAAAGTAAGTAATTTACAGAATTTAGTGCCTTTTTCATTGGTGTTCTAATTTCATCAGTGCCCCTTCTTTTCATTTACTGACGATCGAAAAAATTAGTCCCTCTCGTCATAAAATCAATATTTTATGCCGGAAAGATGGTACAAATCAGTAAAAATTTGAAATATCACAGTTAACAGCAATGCCTGTGTTTCAGACAAAAACGCCTGACACTTGTCTAGTCGATACCGGGGGTCCCGTCATGTGCCGTAATAAAGCGGGCCGCTATTTTCTATGGGGAATCAGCAGTTCGGGCGAGGAGTTTGGTACCGTTAAGAAGCCTAGGGTTTACACAAGAGTTTCGGCCTATCTGCGTTGGTTGTTTATTGCTGCAAAGCTGTCTCCGCAAAATTGAGTCTAATCTAATCATAAGTTCACCCTAAATCACCGATGTTGCCAAAGTTACCGCTTATGCCGCTAACACTGAATTGTCAGATTTATACATCTGTAATTACAACCACTATCAAAATTTTGAAAAAGTTTAGCGATAAGCGCTTTGCCGCGCTGCAATATCGACTTCTTTATCAACGATCAACAAACGCAAGCAGATAAAATTTTACTGACATCGATACTGCTCACATGTCGTCAGAATGACTAAAAATAGCGTTCTAATACTCTTTAAGTTCAATACCTAACCCGTTTTGAAATGGTTGTTCTTACTTCTCTAGTCCGGCAATACTAACACTATATTTGCTATCGCTTATTGCCTAAAAAATTAAAAAAAAAAATGCAAAAACTTTTGTCGCCTCTGCTAAGTTGAGCAGAAATTGTTATTCGAAGTACTCTATTAGCGGAAATAGTTTTCCAATTATCGCAATACCCATAGATTGTTTACTGCTTAAAAACGTGGGAACCGATAATTTGTAGCGAGCACTATAGAAAATTGTGCAAGTTTAGCGATGAGCGCTTGCCAACACAACTCATTTCGGCATAAGAGCATAAAGTTGCACGATTACTGCTGGACATTTACTAAATGTAGCGCCATATTGATTGACATGCTTATTTGCTGCTTTTGTTTCATACGTGCTGTGTTTGCGCTTTAATGTTAACGCCCAGATTTACTGACTTTTAAAAACGCACTAAAGACGTTAACTATGCCCATAACAGCAGTAGCTCAGTAGTATAGCTTACTCATAATCGATTTACACAACGTAATGTATAGTCTTGTTTTATGGCAATTTATACTTCTTTACGATTTCTCAATCAATCTCTAATCCACTGATTTATTACGGTCTTTCTATTTAAATAAGTTGAACAAGAAATAAACCAACAATCTGAAGTGCAAAAAAACCTCTCAGTGACGTCAATGACACACGTACAGAAGATCAGCTGCAGAACCCGGATATGGTCGTCGATTTCGTAAACGAGGAATCTGGCTTTGAATGTATGTTTGTAACACTGCCTGAATTGAACAAGTTTTCGATTGGGGCCGTAATTTGCAGCGAGTGGTGCAAAAGACAGGTATATGATTGAAGACATCTGCACATTACCATCCAGGCAGGAGTAGTACCTGGAGATATTGCGGTTGAATTGAATTCGCTTTTAGTATCCGTCGAAGATACATTACGATCACACGTAATACTAGCAGAGTACTCGTTCAACTTAAACTATTGTTGTGAATACAACGAGTGCATACAATCTTCCGGCGATTTCTTAAAAGACCGCAGAGTCACCTTTAAAACAACGAGAACGCTCTTTTTTGGAAACACGTTTGCAAGATTGTTATATTTGTTGGGTGATTGTAAAAAAAACACGTTATCTACAACAGCAAAAAGAGCTTGAATTAGTTTTACTGTTGCTGTTGTTTTCAAATGGCCACTGTGTAAGGTCATCATATTCATAAACAGGCTATTTAAGACCGCAGTATAAACCCTTAAACGATTCTAATAATTTCACAGTAAGATTTAAAATCGTGAACCTCTGTGGCAACAACTTTTTCAAAATGTTTCCAAAGGAAGCTTGTAGATACTCCTGGTCATAAACATAAGACTTGTGTGTCCCGAATTTTGCAGGTTTAAGGGATTAGAAACTGGGTATGTCGAAACATCATGCATCACGTGAATATCACTTCATCACTTCGCCATAGACTTGTTGGTAAATCCCAATAAGTAATCTACGTCAGGAAGTTTCCAACAGGTTTACTTTATGTAACCACATGTACCCCTCAAGGTTGTGTGGTCGGTTGCGATCCTACGGCAGAACATACCCAGTAGCCTTCCAAGAATCATTCAAATAGTTTGACATTACACTTAATCGATGGCGTTTTGTTGTCCTTGCGTTTCACGAAACTGTTCAACAATGACAAATTTGATGAAGTGAAGATGCAAATAAAATCTGACTGGACTTTAAAGAAAAGTAGTGACAGGTCGTTCCCTGTGTCGCTGTAACAAGTGGTCGTATGAAACACAAATGTTGCTGTCATGAACAAGACGGCCAAATGTGGAATGTGGCCACGTTACAACCAAATCACTTCAGCATCCTTGTTTGTTGGTTTTACCTACAGATCAAACAAATAATGGCAACATATTTCAACTCGGTTTTATAGAAGCAAATAGCAAACTTTTCCAATCCTATACAGGCTAGAATTAAATGGCAGTCCTGCAAGAGGCGTAATATTGATTCAGCCGACCTTCCTACAGTCGATATACAAGTGAGTGTATTCCAAAATCCATGGTCAGTATGAATGCATCAGGACAGACAAAGTACTAATGCGCGCATACAATTCATACCAGTCTGTACAGGAAGTGGCCAGAAAGTTTGTTCACTCATGGGATTGAAATATCAACATTTGCCCAGTATGTTGCATTAGGTGTGACATTTCATGTTACAAGCTCCAAAGATCTTAGCCCACACACATGTGATCCATCCAAAAGTGACTGCCCAATAATATTTTCCTCAGTATATGTCATGGGGTATCAGCTTGATTCTATGCAACACATTTTGTAGAGGGTGCTTGTAGATGTCTTTTTATCTGATCTACAAGAAATTAAAAATTTATGTACAAACAACTTACCTTCTGTTCACTAAATTTGATCAAAAAAATTTTTTAAATTTTATTTTTATTAGTTTCAAACAAAACAAAACTGCTGACATTTATTGCCACTTGTAACTGTTATTGTAAACCTGCAAACTGTTGTCCCAGAAGAGCAAATCTTAAAAATCATGAAGTATAGTATGCCTGTCATAAATAAACTGTGTACAAAAGAAAACAGATAAATGGTGTACATTCTACCACAATGAACTTTATTAGGTGTTTCAACCCAAATTTGAGTTTTTACCTGAAATTGGATATTGTTTCTGTACCATGAAAGAGCAGAATCAGGTGCTAGTTCTTCACTGACAAATATATCACTTCCTTTTCAGAAAATTTTGCATGCTTACGTCACTGCTGGGTCTAACATTACACACTAATAGCTTCTTGCATATAGTGTTACTTCTCAGCTCCTTTTATTTTTACTTTAAAAGGTTAATAACAATTATAGTAATTTACTGAAATGAATTTATTTTAATATTTACCTTTTGTAAAGATGGTTGACCCGAAGCTTATTCGTAGATTTTATAAGTATAACACCTTAACAATCATGGCAAGGTCACACCTGTGATATCTAGGTAGAGGTAGAGCAACAGAAGCATTGTAGTTTATCTTTCTTTCAACAACATTGTTGAGTTAACCAGGTTATCCTCTGTAACACTTCTGTAAAAGTCAAAAGATACAATAAGTTCTGTAATGTTGAAAAAACCATTCATCTGTTAGTTTATGTGTTCTCAACCCTGCAGTAAGAGATCTGTTCTTAGGGAGTATGATGATGGTTTCTTGACGAGGAATTCCAGTAAGAGCTCTACTACACAAAAATGGATGACTACAAAAACTATTTAAATATAGGTCTTAAACAACAAATATGTTTGCTAACAAGTAATCTAGTGACACTTTAAGTAAAAGAAATGCCATTTGGGCTACAGTTATTGTCGCCACAATAGTTAAGAGGGAGTTTAACAATAGAAGACAATGATTAATAGCATCACCAAAGAGCAATTTGGCAACTTACCGGCACACTTTGTGGGTAACAGGTTACTAATGTTTCAACAAAAATTTGTCCTGAAAAACAAACATCAGCAGTTTTCAAGATCAACAAAACGAACTACTAACGTTTTCACAAATTTGTCGATCACGAGGCGCGCATCATTCGCATGAGGGCGGTATTTGCAACCAATATTTACAATTTCGGGAAACCTTTCACGCGAATATTTAAGGAAGTGATTTACGATGTAACTAACGTAACTAAAAAGAAACTACGATATGGCCCCAAAAAATTACAAATTTGCGACAGAAATGTTACAGTACGACATGCAGTTCCTACCAGTAGTGACAACTTTATATGCACGGATTATATTTGTTAGTGCTTTAAAGCATTAGGCAAATACTATTTAATGACAGCCTACCTGCAGCGCGTACAGCTTTAAACAACCAATAATAGCAATTTTCTCCAATATTGGTGTCGTTAAAGCGGCCATTGGTTAAAATATTGTATGAACCTGTTGGTGGGAATAATACACGATTAGACAAAAATGTTGGTGGAAAGAGCCGAAGGGCTAAACACAATAAAGCGCCGGAAGAAAGTCCACAAAAATACTCGTGCTCGTTAACTCATGGGAGTTTGGAAAACAATCCTTTCCCTATGCAGCTAGTCAGTTCACTAGTAGCCCACATGAGGAAAAACAAACCACGGTTGGAGAACAGACGTAATAAATAAAACTACAAAGAAATAAAATGAACAAAATTAATACTAAGAAAAGCTCAAGTTGTGGCACGAATTTAAATGGATTGATTTCAGCTGAGCTCGAATTGACGCATGAGCGCTTTATCGCGTTCTTACGGACAAAGAAAGAAAACACGCGGGATTAAATAAATAAATCCACACTCGTACATATAGCTTTGTTCGAAGCTGTTTAATTAAAGGCTTGTTTTGCTATTGCGTGTGCGCTGCGTGGAAACTGTACCAGACGGACTTTAAAATGGTAAAAACATATAAACATGCACAAGCCATAAATGTCTTATGCTAGTTGTTCTGTTACACAGTTTGATAAACGCAGAAAAACTTTTCTAGAAGGTTTCTAGAATTCTAGAACCTTATTCGAAATGACTTTTGTCATAACTGCGCGTGTGCATGAGTCACGATTAAAGGAACAAGCATTTGCTGGACTAAATTAGTTGCAGTGGCAAAAGCAAGTTAACTGCCTTTGCATTGGCAGTTGCCAGGCACCATTCAGCAGAATAGGAAACCTACTTGCTTGTGCGTACAATTGCTCAATTGGTTCCGGTGCGCACTAACGAAAGTACGTCAATTGGCCCAATACTGACGTTTCAAGGCAAGCGAGCAGCAATTGTTGACCAAGAGTGGAATTCCAGTTCTCTTCGACGAAATGACGACTCTGTCTCTGTTTTTCGTCCAAAGCGTGCGTCGTGCACTTGGTAATGCGTCACGATTCGGTTACGTCATGTGATGACGATGCAACAGAGATTACAAAACAAGCATTTCTGACAACCAATGTCGGCAGCAGTGTGGTCATAAGTTAATGTCACAGGCAAGTGGCGATAGTTCAGCTAGCAAGTAAAACTGCTAGCGAACCTTTCAGCATAGATCAAGGTATAAGTTCGTTATCTAGCAAGCTGTTAGGTCTCATGGTTTGTGTCATTGGTCGGGCGATTGTAACAGGCGTGTTATCTACGAAAGCAGCATGTTAGTCCCACAATCAAGAACTTCTCCAGTTTTTGCCCGTTTTTTTGTCAGGAACAAGAAATGGTATGTGTTGCTTGCACAGGGACTTTGGTTAAAGACGGAATTCGTCAACTGTTTTTGTTAGGTGTTTGTAATTATGTTGATCACAGTTTTATTGCCTTGGATTTTCGGACTTTGTTCACTCGTGGGAACAACCTCCACAACTGGTAAGTTGTTGTCGTTGTTAAATCGCCTAAGTTGGGTTGTGGTCAGTTCAAGACAGTTAGCACAAGCATCTTAGATTTACCTGACACAACTTCGAAGTGCGGTTTAGTCACAGACAAGATTATTAGTGGTTAAAGCCTATTCAGTCAAAAGTACAAGCATTATTGCTGGACAAAATGCAAAGGTGGTGCCGCTGGGATTAATATAAAACGTCCTTTTTGCCACTAACGACTCATTATGACCAAAATCAATAGAGAACTTCTAAATGCTTGTTTTTTTCGCGAACACTCCAGTAATCGACACGACTGGCCGTGGACTACAGAAGAACGATATAATAGAATGGAATGCGGTAACGAACGTGAAAAGAATACCCTCATTTCTGTACATTCGTGCACCCATGGCAGGTCTGATGTACCCACTTTTGAAACTCCAGCTGCAGGGGGCCAGAAACAACGTAAGTCATCATTAATTTTTGTTTCGCCTAAACATTTTACAATAGACCTTTCACAATAGATTTAGAAAATAAGTGCACCGACCATTTCTCACTTAACATAAAAATCTTGAATAGGAAAGTTGCCGATGATGAGTTGGCGTTCTATCAACTAATATTATTGGCCTAATCATACAAAACTGTTGACAGTTGCATATTAATTACACAAACAGCAAAGTCGACAAATAACATTGTAAAACAAACTCCAAAATAAACCGTTTGTTTAGATTATTGTTCAAAGCAGTCGGCAGCGTCCAGCGGATCTGACTATCATGCATTGTCGAGTTGGAGCCGACGTTATTGCACCGGGAAAACGGTTTCAAATGTTCATTTACGTTCGATCAGAAGATTTCCAGATTTACATTGACGGCTATCTTAAGTACACACTGAGGTAAGCGCAAACAATATAATCAGTGTTGAAATTAAGCCGGAACGCCGTTACAGTAAAAGAATGTACGTTATATGTTAAGAGTTTAAACGCAGAGGTGTCGCAATTATATGGACTTACCATTGGTAACCACCTTTGTAAACTAAGTTTAATCACATTTTTAAAAGGTTTGTGTTCAAAGGAGAGTTGTGATTTAAATGCAGTGGTTCCCTAACTTTCTTCAGAATCATAAATAGACAACGTCATAATCGCTATACTCCTAAATCCTTACTAACTTAACTGACCTACCGACTAAATTCCTTTTGCGAGATTGTACAAGTGATAAATGTAAAACTATGATGAAGAACAATTTTTTGCAATCCTTTATATGAATCGATAAAACGTTGCTTGCGTACCAATGAGAAGACCTTTGTGTAACACTTGTGGTACGCGTACCATCGCTTGGGAACCACTGCTGTAATGTCACCGAGTACGAAATGATAAAAACAGTATTTTTAAGGATCGCCGAAGATGCGCCACCTATAAGTGAAGTTACTAAAGTGGCTACTTACAACAGTGATGGAGAATTGAGAATTCTTGATGAAGCCGCTTTTAGTGAGTTGAACAATGGCCGTTGTGAATAGCCTGCATTGGTAAACAAACTGCGAAAATGTGAAACCGTTGACTTTTTTATTTAACAGCAACCAATTTGCAGGGTAGTATGTGTAAAAATATCGGTCAAGTTTTTTGCCAAACTGATCTATCGGGGCAAAAGCAAATTAGGCTGTTGCAGCACTTTGTAACCTGTTTTACTGATGATTTTTAAATTAACAACCTTTCCACTATATTGTTAGACTGATAGCAATGTGACTCTAAGATATCAGTTAAAAAATAGATGGAAAAAATATTCTACATAGTCATACTGTAAATCAGTTACAAGATTCGTAATTCGCGGGCACCGTTGTATCTTAATGATTTCCAAGTTCAATGCAACCATTTTTAACACTCGTTGTAGACCCAACTTGTCTGAGCGAAGAATTTGTTCTTTTGCAGGCACTATACTCTCAGAACCGAACTGCGGAATAAACACATTAACCTTGTCCCCACCTACGTTCTGCACCGCCACGGGGCCAATCAGTGAACGTATCGTTGGTGGTGTAAACGCAAAACCGGGAAGCCAACCGTGGCAGGTAAGAAAAGCTGTTTGGCGTCTTTGTGTGTCAAGTTTTTCCTCGGTTATGGCGGTAACAAGTCTGCCAACGAACTACCTGTCCCATTTTTATTCGGAACGCGGCTTAAGAGTGGTGTTAAAGAAAACACAGGGAGACCAACGTCCTGGATTAGAACCTACAACCTTGCGAGAAAAGGCTGTTTTTCTGACCGCTTAGCCATCCCGAGCCTGTTAACCGCAGGTGTGGTTTCTTCGAAGTCGACTGGATAAGTAATCTTATGCTAAGAAATTACCCAGGCTTTCAGACTTGAAACAAAGCTAACGTGTTTCTTAAGAAATGACCACACAGACGTATTGCAATTGCAAGTTTGGGTTAAAAAAAAACAACAGTTATAAGTGCGACAAAGCAAAGCGCACTATACTGTTTTAAAAGATGAACAGTTCCAGTTTCTTTTTGTTTGATTTTTAATGTCTAGTTTATTCCCATGTAGATTAAATCTGTAATTTAAACTTTTTGCGCTCCGCCACTAGCACGTAGCTACAAAAGTATATGTCTTTTTTGTTTTTACGACATTTAGGTAGCGATTCGCAAGAAACCAATATATGCCACTGCTCAACCCCATGTCTGTGGAGGAACCCTAATTTCCAACTGCTTGGTCGTAACAGCGGGTCACTGCTTCTTTTCGCTGAGAAATTCGTAAGTTTTATTTTAGCAAGGTTGAATATTGAAATATAATCTTGTAGTGTACGTCTGAATCGCAATTTAAAGAAAATTGAACAGATCCGTGTTTGAGTGGTCTTTCTGCCTTTTTAAACTTCTTTTTGCTCCTTAGTTGGCTGTTTATTTTACCTCTGTTAGACATTTGTGCACTTTGTGTTTCTCTTTGAACTGTCTTATTACTTTTTTGCTCCTACAACTTTCATCCTTTATTTTTTCCATATCCTTGCCACATTTCTCATGTTCGGTGACTTCCTACTCACTTTTGCTCTATCATCTTTTTACCCCGTTTTCCAAACAACGTTAAGTTTGTGTTCAAATGCTGCAAATGGCAGGACAACGTTTGGTTGCCCAACCCAGAGCCTCTGCCACATTGCCAGAAACGTCTCTCATAAATGCGTTTGCATTTCCCATCCTGTTTTTCACCCACTCGTCCATAAATTTTGTTCCAGTTCCATTCACAAACTAGTTGTGCGGGTCGGCGATTACTTCAACCGCGACGGGCTTCCACAAAGTCAGGATCGAAATGTTGAGAACTCGGAAGATATTGAAATCGAGAGGGTGATCAGGCACGAAAAATTCGTGGCGTATCCTTCTCCGGAGAATGACGTTGCACTGATCAAACTGAAGACTTGCATAAACTTCGAGTAAGACATTTAAAGAGATATCCTTGTGTGAAAATTTAAAATCAAACAAACCCATGCTGTTTGGAAGATTACATGGTATTCAGGCCACTACACAAAGTGAGGACAAGACACAGAAAAAGGGCCACGCTGAACCGCCACTACGCGGAACGTCCAGAAGCAGTTTAATGTGAAATCCCGAAAATAATCTGTTGTCAGCATTTGAATGCATTTTGAAAAGCGGAAACTGACGAGTAAACATAAATTTTAGAACCAAACTGCAAAAGACCAACGACAANTAAGTTTGTGTTCAAATGCTGCAAATGGCAGTTTGGTTGCCCAACCCAGAGCCTCTGCCACATTGCCAGAAACGTCTCCCATACATGCGTTTGCGTTTCTCATCCCGTTTTTTCACTCACTCGTCCATAAATTTTGTTCCAGTTCCATTCACAAACTAGTAGTGCGGGTGGGCGATTACTTTAACCGCGACGGGCTGCCGCAAAGTCAGGATCGAAATGTTGAGAACTCGGAAGATATTGAAATCGAGAGGGTGATCAGGCACGAAAAATTCGTGGCGTATCCTTCACCGGAGAACGACGTTGCACTGATCAAACTGAGGACTTGCATAAATTTCGAGTAAGACGTTAAAAGAGATATCCTTGTGCGAAAATTTAAAATCAAACAAACCCATGCTGTTTGGAAGATTACATCGTATTCAGGCCACTATACAAAGTGAGGACAAGACACAGAAAAAGGCCCACGCTAAACCGCCACTACGCGGAACGTCCAGAAGCATTTTAATCTGAAATCCCGAAAATAATCTGTTGTCAGCATTTGAATTCATTTTGAAACGCGGAAACTGATGGGTAAACATAAATTTTAGAACCATACTGCAAAAGCCCGAAGACGATTAAGTCAAACACTTGAATAGTCCCACTTCTGTTTAACCAACCAGGTAATCTTTAAGTATTTCTTTCATTTTGTTACAGTAAATTCAAGAGGCCTGCGTGTTTGCCAACAGGAAGAAATCAGTTTCGTCCGGGTTCAAGGTGTGGTATATCCGGTTGGGGTGCGTTAAACAGCACGCACTGTAAGTTTTCCACGTTGTAACAAACGATTTTTCAATTGTATTACACAAGTGTTTTAAATTTCAACACTTTTTTGCTGATTTGCAACATACACCTTTTTCCACGCGCAACAAAACAAGTGCGTCAAGGTTGGAATGATTAAGCTCAAACAACCTCCGCTGTCGTTAGTTTTTACTGATATATTTTCTTCAGTGTTGGCTCTCTGATTTTACCAAATAAATTTCCTCAATAGGCTTCCTTTTTTTTACCTCACAAAAGACTTTAGAATCTCCTTGCACAAGAATCGCTCTATTAACGAGTACTCTATAAGCATCCTATCATTTCAGATCCCACCGAGTACCCAGCTTGTCTTCAGAGTGCAGAGGTGGAAATCAAGACAGACAGACTATGTACGCAACAACTAGGAGATAAATACCTTCTTAAAAAAATGATGTGTGCCAACGTAAGTTTGCCTTAACCTTCAGCGAATAGCTTTATGATTTGGACTATTTTTTGAGGTCATGTAGTTCAGGGGTGTGCAACCTGCGGCCCGCAGAGAGGTGGTGATTTTGAATAGAGTGCGGCCCTGCGAAATGAATCAGATGCATTACTCGGCCCGCGGTCTTATGCGGTTGATTGTATTTGGCCCTCTGGAAAAAAGGTTGCACACCCCTGATATAGTTCATTGCGATGAATTTTGGTAAATGGATTTGTCCTCAGGAAGAATAAACGATGGCAAAATGTACGTGACGAAACGTTTTATAAGACAAAACACGGATTTTAAAACACGGCACAGGCCAGCTAGATTCATAAAAATATTGTTTTGATCTTATGGACGCAGTAAAGTAAATGAATTACAGTTATCAATGTTAAGTGTGTACACAGATATTAATACGTTTCTTACGTTTCTGAAAAAAGTCAGTCTGGCAAAACACAATTTACAACTAATTCGTTGTTCTGGACCTTAATCAGGTCCGGACAAAAAAGCGACACTATTATAAAGTGGTTTGATGCCAATATAGCCACAATTCACTTTATTTTCCATGTCCCACATGACAGCAATGTCTGTGTTTTAGACGGAAACGGCTGACACTTGTCAAGGCGACAGCGGGGGTCCTATGATGTGCAACAATAACGACAATCGCTACTTTCTCTGGGGCATCACCAGTTGGGGCGAGGGATGCGGTCTTGTCAAGAAGCCTGGCGTTTACACAAGGGTTTCAACTTATCTGCGTTGGTTGTTTGTTGCCGCAAAGCTGTCGCCACCGCTTCCCCGATACCAATACGACATAAAGAAGAAACTAAAGCCCAAATATTGCCAGAATTACCGCCCTTCAGATCTTTAGAATGAATTGCCAGGCATATGTGTCATAAGTGTTTGCATCATGGTGCCATGCCGGTAGTATATACCACGCTTTCATTTAGTTTCTGGCATCGATTTCGCTTGCCAAGTTCTATCGCTCATTGTTTATGCCTCAACCAATTAAAATCACGGCATTGTATTTGTTTGTCATCAGTTAAAAGAAGGCTACACGAAAAAACGCTTCTTTGTCGAGAAAGTTAGGATATTTAGCAAACCAATCATTCTATATACATGTAGCGATCACTAGTGCAAATTATGCAAAATTAGCCATTAGCGCTTGCAAAATAGTTGATTTTTTGGTGTACGAGCTCAAAGCTCGCAAGGATGTCAAATTTATGTCTCGTGAGAAACTTTACCCAAACCATATGGTTCGACATTGCGAAAAGGCCTGGAAACTTTGGGAACCAAAACGACTTCGACATTTATATAGCAAGCGAACAATTTCGGCACGTGTTATTGAAACATATCTGTTATTTAAGTCCAGGCATTTGCCTCTTGTAAGGAAACTAAACAACATATTTAAAACATATGTAGTGTTGGACCCTTTTACTGTCAGATTGACAAGTTGTGATAGCCATGTTGAACAAAAAGGTTAAAATATCTTGTGAGAAAGTAGCGTTTGATCAAATTCGTATCAGCTCCTTTTTTGCGAGAAGTTAAACTTAGATACTCGGCCTTAAAGCGTCTGGTGAGAATGAAAAAGGGAAAAAGGGCAAAAGGAAATAAACAAGGAAACCGATTTTCCGAAACAACACTGTCCTGGCGTTACCTCCTCGGGATGACGTCAAACAGGAAACGGTGACGTAATTATTAGCTTTCAAAATGCATTGAGCGAGAGGGTGAAACCAGGAAATTCGTCGATGCCGCCTATTTCAAGTCGTGTTTGATTTTGTTTACTTTAAACTGCAGGAAGCGACCATTTGATGAGCACAGGTATTCATTGGAGAAAATAACATCTTACAGTTAGAATGTTGTTCTGTTTGGGGCGCGATTGAGCCAAGGTTGTAATTCGAGGTCAAAAGTTGGAAGTTAGCCATAAGAATGCCGTAATCGTCGGTCAGCATGAACGCTTCAGAAGAGATCCATCAACTGAATTATGACTTGCACATGACTTATACCTAGAAACTGTTTTTTTTCTGTTTTAGGTGTCCAAATTAATCTTTCGCAGCTTTAAATGATGGATGCCTTAGTAATAAAACTTATAATCTACTCAATTTGTGCTTTCGGATGGGTCCAATACACAACTGCAGCAACCCACTGTAAGTTAACAAACCTTAGCATCTAAATTATGTTTCTAGGTTAATTATCTGCTCTAATTGTAGTTAACCGAGACTGAAGGAAAAAAATTTAGAAACATTGCGATTGTAAAGCAAAGAATTTTGCATTTAAACTTGTGTCATATGAGGTTGTATTACTCTAAATCATGATTTAAGGTAATAATCTTTTGTAAAACTGTTACAATGACAATATACATTTGTACAGATATAAACGATTTAAATTCTGGTCTACAAAAGAACGATTTAATTGAATGGAGTGGTCGCGCAAACTACATAAGAAAACCCTGCATTCTGGTAATTAAAGCCAGTAAAAGGACCAGGTTTGGCGACATGCGGATTTATACTTTGCTTCGTCTCTCTATGATGGCAGCAAGACATAAGGTGAGGTATTAAGGCAAGTACTTGCTACGTAAGCAAATTTTTCGTTCTATTTTTGCTAAACGCAAACTTCCCCGCCCCCCAAGAAAAAATTGTCAATAAGGGTAGGCTACCCCTTGAAAAAAATCTCTAAGTGGTCTATTAATTTTGGTCACTTGGCCCACCAAAAAAAAGATTTTGGACTGGCTACGATATTGGCCCTCAAGCGAAACAGCGCTTTGTTCGCAATACTTTGATAAAATTTAGATTACGCCTCGTGCGCCTTTCTCATCAAAAAGTTGAACAACATTGCTCCCAAATCATAAGCATTAATTTGGCAACTAACACTAAGAGACAAACAGGCAACTTTTTTTAGTTCGGGTAGCTTTCCGCATGCAAATAGTGGGTCTAATTGTGCCATAGACTATATGAGTAATTTACTTGCAGATAGTCGTCAAGAACGGGATGAGGGGTCGAGAATGGGCTACAAGACCGACCTGTCTGGTTGGAAAACACCGAATTGACAGAGGAAAGCGCTTTCGTATGATTATACGTGTCTTGCCAAGGTCCTTTATGATCTACATTGGAGGAACGCTAGTCTATGTTCTGCCGTAAGTCTTTGATTTGGGGCCGGTAACTCGGTTAGAACCAGCTTTTCAAAGTATTAAATTCGCGCACAGATCGTACAGGGTAAGGAAACGCAATAAAAGTGATTGATCAGTTTTTCATGACAAAAACCTCTGTAAAGCTTATTGAGAAATTAAGCTTATTTGAAGAAAAACTGTAGTTATTGAGAAAATTTGTGTGCAAATTAACAACTAGCACTGAATGCAGACGATTCCAGTTTCGTATAAACTATAGTAGGGCCGAAAGTTTTAGCATTCTCAGTCAAAACTAATGGCATCATGAACTCTAAAGAAGATAACCAAAAATCCAACGAAATAAGAGTGATTTGAGTGTAAGGTTCATTCCATACTCTAGTGCTAATTTTGAATTTGACTCTTGGTGGGCTGTTATAATGCAGGATAACGTCTGATCTACCAGCCATTGGCGAAATTTCCCATGTTGCAGTCTACAACAGCAGAAGAACTGAACGTTTTCGACTATTGACAGACGAAGATCTCGGTAAAACTACTTGCCTGTGCTTATAGTACATCGGTCTAACAAAAGGACTGTTTTACGCGATACACTTAAAACGTTCACCTTTAGATTTTATTATCATTGGATAGAGACATTTTAGATTGCGACTAACTGGTCAAAGTTAAAGCAGCAACGATCTGTCAAAATGGCTTGTTCAACATACCCCAATTCCATATATAGCCTAGTCTACTGCATGATGTGTCTACTTTGTTGCTCTTTCCGAACCGGCCAACACAGGGGTTCTTAACCCCCAACAAGGGATTACGAAACCTGTATCTAGGGCGTACGAGGATACTGCACCATTGAGCCAATTACATAGATACTGCATTATATCTTTCACACAAAAAAATGTTTGTTATTTGAACATGAAAATCCAGATACAAGGGGGCATAGGCGTCGATTCCCGGGATGGCAGGGGTAGCGGCCACCCCACTGGAAATTGGTAGGGTGGCAGCCATTATAAAAAGCCTATGCTGCCACCCCAGAAATTTCCTGGATTGTTGCTTTTGCACCGATAATATTAGCGATAACAGAGAGTAATATATCGCTACAAACCAACGGACGTACGTTGCTTGCTTAATTTTATCACGTGTCAGACCGTTCGGATTTGATCATTTCGCCACCCCACACGAAAAACAATTTGCTAAAAAATCGAAGCCTATGCAAAGGTTACAATAACTGGTTAGTGTTTTCAAAGGGGAACCGACAAGAAAGTAGGATAGGAACCGCTGGGCTAATATTACGAAACACTTTCACAAAACTAACTTAAACGCATTTGAATAGGTCGAGAAATACAAGACCCGACCTGTGGTCGCCCAACTGCTGACATTGCAGTTCCGTCTTTTTGTCCCCAACAACCGCCAGTTGACCCCAATGATTTGCGGATCGTCGGTGGAGAAAACGCAAAGCCAGGAAAACACCCATGGCAGGTTTGTATTGAGTGTAGCTATTTTCTTGATAAACTGTTAAACAGTGAAAGCCGTTTGTTTTTGCAGAGTATTAAGGGAATTGTGTTTTTTCTGTAAATCATATCTGCAGAGCAGTAGATGTATTATTTATTTACTCTCGCTCGGGGGAACCACCTATAATGCGTTTTCACAAACAATTAGTCCAGCGTCCAGCTGGCTGCCTTTCTTGCACAGCTTCTGCCACACTTTTCATTTCAATTTTGTGACTTTAAATATTTGGTTCAATCGGCCTGCAATGGATTGGAGAAATGCTTCTGATTTCCTGCCCAGGAAAATACAACAGGCCGAGTGACAATACCAACCAATTACCATGCGATTGCAAGGAGTTCTCGCTAAACACTTGGCCATGTTTATAGCACGGTTTATGTCTTAATTGTGTTTCTTTGTGGGTACAAAAGCACCTCGTTGCCATATGTCGTGACGGATCCCTGTTTATCCTTAATTCTATACTTAATTCAAGGTTTTAAATAGTCCTAAAAGAAAGATATCAGTCATTACTTGAGCGCCGCAAAACACTCCCTAGGTTTCGATAAACATTGTTGTCATCAACAGGAAACTTAAAAACATGTTTAGGCTACATACAAGTAACGTCTGTTGTCCTTCTATTGAAACTTCCGGTATCTACAAAAACTTTTATTGCTTTTGTGTTGTGCACATGTGCTGTTAAAGTTGACTAACCACATGACTGTATACTGCTCCCTTCTCAGAAATGTCTTGCAAACGCTAAGCAAAAAGAAAAACTTTTCTTCAAAAACCAACTATGCTCAGTATGATACCAATGAGAAAATTGAGGGAAAAATCAAACAGTATTACTTTTTAGGTATCAATTCGCCACAGTCGAACCTTCAGAGGCCGAACACCCCACTCTTGTGGGGCGACCCTCATTAATAGCTGCTACGTTCTCACAGCAGCTCACTGTGTACAGAGCACCATCAGAACGTAAGTACTGTGCCCAGCACCATTGTCTTAAATGCTACAGACGAGTGTTGTATTCAGCTTACAGCAAATAATTGTTTTGATGGTTTAAACCATTTTTGTGTAAAAAAATTGAAAAAAAATGATAGCTTTAATAAAATATTTTGCCTGGAAAACAAAATTAGGCTGAGTAAATACAAATTTTTACTCCCTTCTCTACCGCTCATGAATTTCTGAAGTCAATTGTAAGGGGTATACAGAGTAATGATTTCTGTTGGTTATTTGTACGCCACTAGGCGGCATGAATCTAAACGGGAGCACGAAAACCACCTTCGGAAGTTGAAACAAAATATTTAACTGTGTGTTCAGCGCTCTGGACCTCCTCACGATACGCGTCGGGGACTACTACAACCGAGACGGACATCCTTACAGCCAAATCTCGACCGTGGAACAGTCACGTGATATCGATATCGAGTACGTGTTTAAACACGAAGCATACTCGCAGTTTCCAAGTCCCATCAACGACTTAGCGCTTATCAAGCTTCGCCAATGCGTTTCATTCGGGTAAGCTACAATTTCTTGCCACCGCAAGTAATTTGTTCATGTTGCGTTTTGTCGCGGAAAATGCAGGCAAAGACAAAGCGGGTTTCGAACAAGTCTGGTGCAATTAACCGTGACATTAACAAACAATCGCTTTTTTTTAACTGATAAAGCATTTTTGAAACTTTTTTTGTGAAGATTTGAAAACTTTTACACAAAGTTGCCAGTTTACTGCAGATTTTTGTTAATTGGACCCAGCTTCGTCAGTGCATAAATCAATGAAGTATACTAAAAGATGTATGTTAAGATTTAAGATTTTACTTACAGGCGAATGTTGTTCTCAACACAATTTATGTGTCGTTACGTTTTTGACATTCAGTGCCCTTTCTTTTCCCCCCAACACCATCCTGCGACGCTTATCACAAGTCTTAGGGCGTTAAACTTTTAGATCGCCCAAATGGTTTTTTTGAACTAGGTGTCCGCTGGTTTATCATTAAAATGGGTTTAACTAACGTTCGCACTTGATTTTTAGACATTTCATTCGCCCGGCGTGTCTACCATCTGGTGCCAACCAGTTTTCAGCTGAAACAGAATGCGGAGTAACTGGGTGGGGAGCACAAAGTCATAGCCACAGTAAGTTTTTACTTTGTTACCCAACATACATAGGAACAACCACTCAAACTAACAAAAGCTAAACGACAACTTAGCTTGATTATCTATTCTGTTTATCATCTATGCATATATATCTCCAAATAACCAACGCTACAAATCAAAATTTTGTGCTTCGTTAGTGAACCCAAACGATTTCCCCCCATGCCTCCAAGCTGCACATGTGACAATTTTTTCGAACCGAAACTGCAGCGATTTGCTTGGCTCTGAATTTCTGAGCGACTCAATGCTTTGCGCAGCGGTAAGTTTACAATCATGGCGAAGTGCTATTCATTTGCACCATTAACTTACGGCGCTTAAATACCGTTTGCCTAATTACAAGTCAGTCTTTGCAAGCGTTATTCACCGTCATATCTTGTAATACTTAATTTAATGGAAAATCAACTCTAATAAATTGGTTTGCACCTACACCCCGCAAACGGCACCCTGGTTGGAAAACACTGGATAAAAGTGTACTGTAATTTGCTTGTGATATACATGAAGTAACAACTAACAACGTTTAAGTGCCTAAAGCGTTCGCGTCCATAACCTTTTCAGGCCACGGTATCGTCCAAAAACACGACAATGCTTTAAGGATCTTTCTGGTAAACTAGTTCTGAACTTGTGTTTCGATTTCATTAAAGAATGAGGAAACTGATACATGCCGTGGTGACAGCGGTGGGCCTTTGATATGTCAAGATAAGAACACTACTCGGTTCACCCTTTGGGGCATTACCAGCTGGGGAATTGGATGTGGAAATGTAGCAAAGCCCGGGAGTTACACACGAGTGTCAAGTTACATTCGCTGGATGTATTTGAAAATGAAGTTGCGACCGACCGACGAAGACTTTCTTGACGACGTGCGTACGTTCAAGGTGCTTGAGCATTTCTGCCAATCTTACTGATTGCGATTTTTGTAAAATTTTGTATGGACTGTGTGTTTGTTGGTTCAAATAAATATGAGCTGTGTTTGTATTGGTTCCTGTTTGGTAATGTGGCAACGTTTGCGAATTAAATGTTGTAGAAGGATAAGAGAAAATAGAAAGCATTTTTTGAGGTGCCCCAACTTCTCAATGGAAAGAGAGTGTTACATTATGATAATATCCTGATCACTATGGTAAACAAAAGCTTGTTCTACAAAGCACTACAAAGTAGAGGTTCTCTACAATATACCATCATGAATATCAAAACAAAAACAACAACAAAGCTGATTATAATTATACTGACACAGTGCAAGGTCTGTTTCACTGACAAACAAAATCCAAGCTATACAATTTATGTTAGAAAAAAAACATTTGTGAAAACGTAAGGAAAATTAAAAAAATTTTGCACAACAGTAGCTAACATTTACATTTTGAGTTAGATCAACCAAAACTAAGCAGTTAGATGGAAGAATATACTATCAAGATTTATAGCAGTACTTTTGTAATCTTAACATAATTAGTCAAATATATTACGGGAGCTAGTAAGTTTAATCATGCAAATGAAAACCTATTTCAAGAATATGTTATATATGCAATAAGTTTACATACCTTACATTCCATCTTCACAAGTTGTCTGCCTGTACAATCTTTACTATCTTGCAGTCATTAAATTATGCATGTATTCAAACAACATGTCAAATTATACTGTCCTGCAATAAAGGATGCAAAAATTTCAAAGTTCAACAAATAATAAGTTATTGCAGTAAATTTTTAACAGCTGTATTTACATTTTACACAAATTGACATGGCTGCATCGTGCTTGGATGACAAAAACCCCACAGTAGAGTACAAACTTGAACTAGGACCAAGACTTCAATGTTAGATGAACCCCAAACGGTTTAGGTGTAGTCTACCAAACTAACAAATAGTTTTAGAGGCATCAGTACATTTTTAGGGGTAACAAAACAAGACGTGCAAGGACGTCAAAAATTGCCACCTGAAAATGTAAAAATCGTCACAAATTGGCGCCGAGACCACCCATGCGTGTCGATATATGACTAAGCAAATAATTTTGTAAACATCCTTTTCTCAAATTTACCTACTTTTTCGCAGCAAGGTTCAACTTATAATATTGTTTACCATGAAGACATGTATTAAACTTCTGCAAAACTGTACTTATCAAATACTTATGCTTAGTTCACGCAATAAGATTATCAGCCAAAGTCATTCGCGCCTAATGCAAAGAAGTATCACCACAGCTGCTACAAATTTCGACCATTTTCATCCGTATAATCCAAGCTATTATTACGACCAACAATCCGAAAGCGATGTAAATAAGAAAAGAACGACGTACGCTGACTTGTCACCATGCAAAGTCGACAAAGGGATGATAAAACTGCTTTCTGTTGCAATATCTAACAACGGTTTTACAACGACCAACGCAAGAGCAGATATAGCAAAAAAGACAGTTGTTTATCGCTTGTCTGACGATTTTTGGAATTCTTCTACATGGTTTTTGAATGGAAAGAATCAAAAGGCCAAGGTTCACTTAACACAAACAGGTGAGTTGGTGCTGATTGCTTTTGGTAGCAGACATATTTTGATGTGTTTGACTTTCAAATAATGTTTAGTAGTTACAACCATAACACATTGTTGTTAATTTATAGATACTTACTATAAACGTGAATCCGTAGGTTTATTTTACAGACCTGTTTAACCAAATTTCATTACCTATTGAGTTACCCCCCAATTTTGGCTTGTTTCAATGAACCCATTGTGACATCTTAGTTTTGCTGCCTCACAATTGACCCCAGAGACACTTACTAATACTGGGGGTGTTCCAGTTACCCTTAATATTAACAATTTTTTAGCTAAATACACTAAATACACAGTATTTTGAGTGCCGAGTAGTTTTATATAGACCCGAGAATACGAGGAAAATTACAGTTTATATATTTCAAGGTGCAAGAAGTTATAGCACCCGTCCCGATCAAACTAAAACAAATCAACAAAATTCGTCAGAAAAAGTAGAAGAGAAACAAAGAGATTCTAAAGATGAAACCAGCAACACAGAAACAGACTTGGGCCAAAAAACAAAGCGAGAACAGTTAAAAATAATATTTGCCCAGTATGGTGCATTTGGAGTGGCATTTCACATTGCCATGTCACTTTGCTCATTGGGATTCTTTTATTTGCTTGTATCAAGGTAAGGAAAAGTTTAGTCAGTAGTTTACGACAAGTTTGTGCTCATTTATTTCATCTGCATT
Organism: Phallusia fumigata; assembly: GCA_008931825.1. Taxonomy (NCBI): domain Eukaryota; kingdom Metazoa; phylum Chordata; class Ascidiacea; order Phlebobranchia; family Ascidiidae; genus Phallusia; species Phallusia fumigata. The sequence goes on from QXVZ01007521.1 coordinate 22,167, forward strand.
ATTTACACATGGACTTTTGTGTAAGTCATATTGATCCCGCAAAAATATGGTTTTGTTTTTCTAATGTTGACCTGTCAATGGTGATCATCTTTGTTAAAATAAAAAACTAAAAAGGTGTAATGGTAAATGTAATTTCACTTACTTTTTTCTTTCTAGTGGTATTGATGTTGTGGGACTCCTTGCAAAACTTGGAATCGAATTGTCAGGAATTGTGAGTGGTGCCAGTACTTTTGTGATTGCTTATGCAGTTCATAAGGTAAGAGACTAAGAATGGCATAGCAGCACCACAAATGTCAACTGTATCTGTCAGATAATTTGTAGCATAATCCAAACTAGTGTTGACTTCCATAATAATGTAAATTGGATTGCAAGCAGAACTTTTACAAATTGTCTGATTTTTTTAGATTGCAATGCCTGTGCGAGTCAGTATTACTGTTGTGTCAGTTCCAATCCTTGTGCGATATCTTCGAAGAATTGGTCTCTTTAAAAAGTAAAATTAGAAATTGTCAACAACAGATCCTTTTTTTCCAATGCAGTCATGCCTAAATCTTCCAAGTTCCATAGTATTTAGGCAGTGTAACACTGTTTTACTCCTATGATGACTTTTACTGTATTGAACACTGCAAAGAACCTGTTTTTTCCCTTTTTAAAACAGCTGAGAGAAAATTTTCACTGCTCTTATGATAAGTTTCCCTTTTTTGAAGTGAGAACTAAAGTGGGGTAGATTGCCCAAAACACAGTTGCAACAAGGATGCACAATTTATTGGAAACATTTTTTTACAGTTTGTTGAATCTTCGTATTTCCAAACTCTTTAAATTTTGCTATTACTGTAGCCATTGATTTTGAGGCCATATATGTATGACAGAATACATTGGGAAAAGCAATGAAAAAGTTAAACAATTTGTTTTTCTGACAAATAGTGCACCATAAAAGAGAAAGCAAAATCTTAGCTGGTAAAACGTAGAACGTTGGATTCAGTGTTGCCAAATATTTGTTTTGCTGCCCAGTGTTGCCAGATAAAAATAAAATTCTTGCGTCGGTTGCGAGCCTGATAAGAGCATCAACAAGGCACAACAGATATCAGGCACTTACAGGGCCTCCGAAAACAATCTTTCAAGGCTTTACAAGCCCATTTGGGGCCTCCAATACTTTCAAAAATTTGAAAATTGAGGCTAATTAACGATTTGTTGTAAATAAAACTTCAGCAACTGATTATTGCCTGACCTCTGGTCATAAACTCCTCCGTATCCGTCGGGACGCGGAACAGCATAACTGCTGGCTGGCCACTTGAGTAATCAACTGAACACTTTCATCGGTGTCGATCATATTATTATTAATCACTGATTTAATCGAACTTCGACAGGTGGGGTTGCCAAAAAATGATGTCTGTCTGTTGTGGTTTAAAGTAGTTTTTGCCTTTGGCGCGCTGCAAATTATCAAAGACACTTTTTACCAACATTAGCTTCGAATTAAAGCTTTTCATCAGACGCCAAAATAGAAACTGGCAAAAAAGGTACATGGTTCTTTCAATATTCAGCTAAAAGAGCTATGCCGCTAAGAATGCCCTTATAATTTACGAAATTAAACAATGGACGAAGCCGAGATATGAGAACAATAAAACTGTTGTTGAATCCAAAACGGTGGAAACGGCTTTTCCGTCCTCTGAAGGAGATTTAGCGCATCGACTATGTTGTAAGCTGACGCTTAGACCGCTCTTAATGAATTATGAAACTCGACAAGGAAGAAAAATATCTGGCGACACAATCGGTTGTACATGCTTTAAATGAGTTTTCAATTGAGCTTAGTGCAGTTGTAGCAACCAGCAACTGTTACATTTTGTTGTCTTGTATTAAAGAAATTGACATAATGTACAGTAAGATTAGTCAAGTCAAGTCAAGTCAAGTCAAGTCAAGTCAAGTCAAGTCAAGTCAAGTCAAGTCAAGTCAAGTCAAGTCAAGTCAAGTCAAGTCAAGTTTTATTTGCATTGTCACTTCATCAATACGTCATCGTTAAAAGGTTTCATAAAACAGCAAGGACACCGAAAAAACCATTGGTTATCGAGTCAAGTGTCCTGTTTTGAAAGGTGGTTGAAGTGTACTGGATGTGTTCTGCCGTAGGATCGCAACCGACCGCACAAACTGACGGGGTACAGCCGGTTGCATAGAACGGTGGACGAACCCGCAGGCTCTGCTGGCCAAATCAAACCCGCCTAAACGGAAACACCAGCGCGGTTCCTCGGAACTTTTCCTGTGATCCGGTAGGCAGACCCGGGTGTCCCGAGGACAGTCATTGACGGCGAAGGCAGGTGGTCTGGTCCGGCAACTGATTAATGTAAATCATGGATATGAGTTGCTAGAGTTAAAAAAATACACAAAAACAGTAAAAAACACACTAAGATAAAACTGGAGGAAAACGACTTTGTGACGTGTGGTATTTCTTCCCATACTTTTGGACCTCGATGACAAATTGACCTTGAACCAATCGCGGTGCTTATTCGGGGGTGGAAATAATTCTGGCAGTCAGCGCTTCTGGTGTTGTGATTGTGGACTGACGTAATAGGTACAAACAGGGCGTTGTATGTGGAGGGTAGAGCACCAGCATGAAACGCGTGCAACAATTTGGCTACCTCGAGTTTGTAAATATCTTTAATTTTTAGAAGACGCAAATGGTGATAGATTGGGGTAGCGCGACACCGGTAAGAGCTGCGAGTTATGGCTCGCAAAATTTTATTATGCTTGATGTTGAGGTTCTTTGGTAAGTTACTTTTAATGTCTATGTTGTTAGATTTCTGCACAAGGTACTGTACAAGCAGCGAGGTTTGAATGAAGGACGTGTTTGTTTGTTTGTTTCATTTTTATCCTCGATGGGCGGAACAACGCCTGTATGCGCAATGAGTCACAATTAGTCCACCGTCGAGCTGCTTGCCCCATTGCAGTTTCATTGGATAATTTTTTTTTGAGCGATGCCGCTTAATTCTTATCAGTATATTTTTGATGAGACTTATGAACAGATCCGTGTTTAGTGTTCCAATGCCGCTTAAGTTTCTTGCACAGGGAAACAATGACCGAGACAGGATGAGAACCCACAACTTTATATGGAACGCAAGGCAGTCTCTCTAACCACTCGGCCATCGTGGCGTTTATGGGTTAGTTATCACGTTTGTACGACAAACACAACTAAAAATGATCATAAATTTACAAACAAAAAATTTACAAAGACAAATTACGTTTGAAGGAATTTGTAAAAGTTTGACTTATAAGTGACCGCCGCCAAACAGTACTTTCCGTGACTAGTTCTCGCTTGATGTTCTTCAGACATTGTCTTTAAGTTTTTTTATTTACGACATTTAGTTAAGGTGAGCTGTTATGTCAAATATGGGCGGTAGGACAACACAAGACATTATACGTGTGGATGTTGATGGTTTGAATCTCTAGGACAGCTCTTAACTCCGGCTTTGAGACTTGCAGAAATGCTTTGCGAGGTTTCCTATTGTGAGTACTTTTGTAATCAGACCGTAGGATAGGACATTAACAATAATGATTGACAGCAATATACAATATGGCAGCGCAGCGACGTATACTGAATACGATTTCCCTATTAATCGCAACCTTGTTGAGTCAACCCAGTGGCCACGCAACTTTTAATTATTAACCGTCACTCTGACGTTGATATCTAGTTACGACGTTTTTTAACCAAAAAACAATCTAAACGTTCATTTCTGACGGCAATTTGACGTCTATACAGCGTCTCAAAAAAGAAAGAAAATCACTACCAAATATTAACGTTTTTGTAAGGTAGAATCCACAACCAAAGTTTGACAAACCAACTTTCGACGAAAGGTTGACGTTGTGATTCAGACGTTGCTAAATATGACGTTGCGGTAACGTTACGAATTCGACCAAAAACCACGGTCAATTGGAAACGTCGGGAATGACAGGTTTTAGACGTTGTGATCCCAGTCTTATATTGATGTCAGAAGTACATCGAGTATCAACATAAACACGATGTTATTCTGACGAGGTTGATAGACGTTGGAACAAAGTAAATTTCTGACGTAAAAGTCTTAGTTTAAAAATACGTCGACATAAAATTCAACCAACACAAATCATCTCAACAGCATTATGTTTTGACGTTGTTTTAACAGGTAGTTGCAACGTTATCTTAGTTTACTAGGTAGTTAGATACACTTGGCAGTTGGAGCTTAGAGTACAACGCGAGGTGACAACATACCGCATGGTTCGTTAGTTTTTATGTTTGTACGACAAAGACAACAAAAAAGATAACCCAATCCAGTAACCTTTGGCGGTTTTGAAAATAGTGTTTGAAATAGATTAGAAGCTTTCTTAAAACCTTCTAAACGTTGTATGCTATTCGACGTAAAGATAAAATTCAGCACACAACACAACAAACGGTTTTACAATTTTGACAAACCAAACCAGCGCAACTGTTTGCTGCAAATTTTTACGGAACCCTTAGCTCTTTCTGTATATGGCCGTAATTGTGGACAGACCTTCCAAAAACGTTTTTCAGTGCACAAATCAGTTCGTTCCTGTTGGTTTCGAAAAAGCGGCG
>QXVZ01007532.1:0-15557 GCA_008931825.1 Phallusia fumigata
CCCGGGTTCGATTCCCGGCCAATGCATATTTTACTTAGTTATCTCGTTTTGTTATTGTTGTCGACAAGGGTATTCAATCAATCAATCAAGCTTAGAGGACAATCGAGTTTTAAATGGCTTTGGATAAAGTCCAAATCACAGGGCCGGTTAACTCAGTTGGTTAGAGCGTTGTGCTAATAACTCAAAAGTCGCGGGTTCGATCCCCGTACTTACCAAAATATGATCCCAATATAGCGTATACTGAAGGTCGAGGCTAGAGGCATTAATTTTGTCCGGGTCTAGGCATTTCTCGTGTGCCACGTGGATCATGTTGTTTGGCTCAATTTTATGTTTGCAATTTTATGTTTGCAAACAATTTGCCAATTTTTTTAGGAAAAATTGATTTCAGTGTAAAAATTTTTTGGTGCAAGGCAGATAAACAGCGTATCAAATTTTTGTTGTTAAATCCACACCAATGTGAGCAAATTACGGCAATTCTTTGGCCTAAATTATTATCTTACTTCATAATTTGTTCAAAATACATTGCCGTTTTGTTTCACTAGCGAGATTGAATGTTCGCAAGAAAGTTTTCCGCGGTTTTGTTTTGTAACGCAAGAAAATGACGGAGTAGTTTTGTTGTGCAACATGTTGATGACAACGCTTTTCGTTCTTTCCTAGCTTGCTCAGTTTCTTATCCTCGGGGTGTTTACCCCTAGAGGGGTAATTTGACATTTTTTAACGAGTTATTGAATTATTGTTTTTTGGTTCCGTTGCACTGAAGTATTTTAAATTTTGTTGGATACAGATGATAGATTTGCTGTGTGTTACTTGCTATTTCTTAAAAAAATGTAGTGGAAATTTATAAGGTTCCTCGCAGGGGTAACGATAGAAAACGGTACCACCGTACTAAGGTATGTCGACGTGACTTTTCGGAACTGTGTGTTGCATATAATTCGTCCAACCCGACACGTTACTAGTTTTTCTTTTGCCAAAAAAGTTTTTGCCGAAACAAATAATGTTATCATCGAACACAAAACATTCGCAAAAAATTGTCAAATTGCACTTGTGGGCCACCGTGGATATTTGATAAAATTAAGCATACAGAACAGTTGAATTTAATGTAATCGTCGGTGCGGTTAACTCAGTCTATTAGGGCGTTGTGCTAATAACGCAACCGTTGCGGGTTCGATCCCCCTTATCTGGCCAAAATGTCGCCTCGATAGCTCAGTCGGGAGAGCGTTAAAACGAACACCAAAATGACCCTAGTTCCACCCCGGGTAGGGGATTTACATTTTGTAATATTAGTGAATATTCAAACGTTTTTGCACTGCTTCTGCATGGGTGCATAATATGCATGTTTGGTCCAAACTATTTTCAACAGACAAAAATCCCTTTTATTACCAAGTAAACTGCTGTTAACAAGGTGTTAAAGTTAGCAGACTTTGAATTGATAAAATCCAATAAATTTCATTGCTAACATTTAGATTAAAGTTATGTCCAAACATCGTATGTAGTCTCTGGCAATTCTGCAAGTGGTAGTATCTAAAGCCTTCTGTATTTGACAAACATACTTTTATTCAATTTTCTTTCCACTGTGATAAGCTTTGGACAAACACCAGGAAAATGAACCCCAAGAATTCAGGAAATTTTACTTAAGAATTTTGATACTTCTGTTGAGCTGAAAAAACAATTAAATATTAATTTGGTTGTGTCACACATTTTGTATTATCTTGTATCATCACTTACTTCCTCAAACTTGTGAATTTGTTTGATAAAATAGTCAGCATACCCACGTTCAATTTTAGTGTCTGCAATATGCACCATGTCCTAAAAGACAAACAAAGTTAAAATGAAACTTTGTTATGAAACCAAATGACATACCCCATCAATGTAAAAGTCAACTTCAAGTCTTCCTTCTTGGTCTTTGTCCACTCGGGCATTCTTCATTTTATGCTTAAGAACATCACAGAGAAGATATTTTAAATTTACAATATATTTTGAGACAAACGGACAGAACAAAAAAAGGTAAACACAGATGATTTGTAGGATAAAGTAAAACATATAAGAATCTTAATTTTACTCAAGAGAGTGGTATTTACATATGCAGTTGGACTGAATCAAAACTGTTTATTTTCTTGTTTAGCTGATAAGGAATTCCATACAATAAAAAGAAACAACAAAAAATCAAGGTCTCGCTTTCTGGTTAAAATTTTGCAATATCAGCAAACATTTGTATGCGCTGATTATCATTGCTTATCAATTGGGTCAATGAGTTAGGCATTGATTTGGAAATTTTGATTGCAAACACACACCTCTAAAATACCCTGTTACCTACCTTTAAACTTAAATGATTTGGTATGCATACATTTCAAAAAAGTATTTTTGGATCTTACTTTGAGACACACAAGCTGTGCAGTAAATTCATCCACATCCATATCCAAAAATTCAGCTAGTTTTGCCACAGGCATTGTAGCATATAGTTTAAGATAACTGCGAATTGTTGGTAGCTGTGTCTGCTGTTCCACCTCTTCCAAAAATACCTACACATACTTGACAGGTAATATGTGTTTCAGAAGAGAATGTATTTTAGAGAATTACTTTGCACTGATGCAGCATTGGTTCCTTATGAGAGTTCAATGGACCTGCATCAAAATTAGGAGCAACTGGTGAAAGAAATTTGGGACAACCAAAGGAAAATGCTTCTTCAAATGCAACTTTTTCCCTACACAAAGTTCAAAAATGTAATAAATAGCACAAAAATATAAAAACATGCACTTACTACACAACCAAACATGCTAAATTACCCACCAACTTAACTGTGTTACTAATTTCAGGTTTTTATCTGTGTATGCTGTTTCACTATAAAACTTAGGGCTACATATATGTTTTTTTATTTATTAACATGTATTGCTAAATGCTATCACCAAATTAGGCTTCAAAACAACTAATTTACCACACATATTTGATGCAGCACAAAGCAAACATAGAATGTGTTGGAATGTATAAACTTTCGTAAACACAGTGGAGATATGCTACTAACTAATAAGTTGTAGTTTAGGTAATTATGACTAGTATTATCATATTCAAACAGGCTTTCCCATCATTTTTTTTGGTGTGGGTCAACTGAGAGTAAAAAGTTGTCAGTGCACAACTTCTGATACCTATCTATCATGAGTAAAAATTTGAAGATAATTGAATGACACTTTCTTGACCAAAATGCATTAGACAGAAACAATAGAGTGAAAACAATGTGTTGCCTTCAGGGAAGGGGACCGATAACTACCATTTGTTCAAGTTACATTTAACCATGACAAATATTTCATGATCAATCCAAACTACATTATAACAGAAAGCATGAAAAATGTTATGAAACACAATGGGTGCTGTTTGTTTACAGCTTTAAAAAAAGGTTTAATGAAACCATAAGGGTGGCTATGACTTGTTGAAGAAAGTTGAATATAGCACAGTTACTTTTTAGGGTGTTTTGTTACCTCTAAATTCCTTTTTTGTACAACTTTTTTTAAATGAAAAAGGATCTTGCTAATTTGGCAGTAGATTTTGACTTTGATAATGTTTAATCGCATTTAGCATCTAATCATAATGGGTTGATTTTTGTACTAAAAAAGTAATGACCTTATTTATATTCCCCCGCAAGAAAAACAACTGCCTTTGGGGTACAAAATGGGTAACAATTAGTTGAAGGAAAGTGCCCTAAATATCAATATTGTTACAAACAACATTTGAATATTAACACCTGATACCCTGGATTTTAACAATGATAGGGGTGGTAAAAAAATACAAATATGTGAGAAATGTGCGGTCTTATTTGTTTGTGCCAAAAACAGAGTGCCTTCACCCACAAGTTAAGTCCAAAATTCATGGTTTTTACTCCAAAAATGAAATAATAACATTCTAATGTGCCAACTCAATGTAGTTGTAGATTTTCATGGCCCAAATGCCAGTCGATATTCAATGATTTGTTTGTTTGCTGAGCATGCAAGATGCAGCTTGCTCTAGGAACTCTGAACATTTCGCTCATATTGTGTACATTTTCCGTTTCCATGATGAGCTATAAATTCATCAACACTGTTTTGCCTTTGACAAACATAAGCTTACATACATCTACTGTGGAGGGCAATTGTAAATAGAACCAGAACTAGAAGGGGGCTTGCCAAAAAGACATTCTATGTACACTATGACCCAATTTAAAAAGAACATGCGGTTCTCACATTAATTTACATTGGATCTAATAGTTACCTAATCTTTTTATGAAAAGATTAATTCACACATGATTTCCCAAACATGCAAAATTATACATTATGCATATTTTGGATAACAAAGCAACCAGTGCACCACAATGACATGTTCCACAAACTGTGCAAGTTACAGCCAGTCCACACATTATTTAATAATTAATTTTAAGGGGTAAGCAAGGTAACTTCTAGGGTTTTAATGCAAAACACAGCAATTATATCACCACTTTGGCATTTTATACAAACTACATAAATTTCACCAAAGTTGAGCATTGTTTTATAACTTGACACGTTTTAGGGGGCTAGCAAGTTAACCACTAGGGCTATGAGGTCCAATAAAACAGGTGGCACAACTCCATGATCAATGTGTCCTCTTCATGAAAGGTGACACGACACATTATATCACAAACAGAGTGAAAACAATAAATATTTCCTTTAATAGGGGTGTGCGTAAAAAAGATTATGCAAAAATTTGGTTTTATCATGAAGAAAAAGGTAAATAAGTAACCTTTACAAAAAGAGAGAATTTTTGTATGTTTCATATTTTTTTCATGAAAGTGTTTCCAAAGCTGTTAATTAGAAGTAAGCATACCCTTTCTGCATTCTTTGCCATTTGTCTTGCCCCACTTTTTCCCGCATCATCTGAGACAACGACTCATCTATTCGAACAGGGTACAATGTACTGCACAGAGCAAGGAGGTTAAACATCTGATCTGTTTGTTTGTTAATCTGTAAGGAGTAAAAAATTGATAACAAAGTTTGAAACTTTTTTGCAAAGAAAAGGGTAAATCTGTACCATGTCCATCTTATATTGGCTAGATCGCTGCAAAGCAGTGTTTTTAGTTCTTTGAATGTATGTCAAGATGCTAGAAAATGTGTCAATCGCCGCTTGATAACGTCGCATCATCAAGTATGCAAAGCCAACATAGTAGTAGGTTGTAATTTGACACTCCGGAACTCTGGAATACACAGTGCTCTGCAAGCACATGCAAAAAGAATAAACACTAAATATTTCGGCCAAGTTTAATATCATTTTATACCCTTTTTGTAATGTTGATATTATCCAAAACAGACAGAGCCTGATAATAATCACCCAACAAACTGTGAAGTCGTAGGAGTCCAATCAAACTGAAGTAACCCAACATTTTATACAATGAGCATCTTCCGAACATGCCTAAAATCAAAATCAAACATGTTTTCAGTTTTCACAAAATTTTGTGTTACCATACTAAAAGGTACCTGCAACCCTTGCAATAGACTCTTGATCCAAACCTTTGTTGTATGCATCTAACTGTTCATTAATTTTAGATTTATCCACCAAAGAATGTAAAACATTCAAAACACTGTGTATGTTCCAAATCTGTTAAAACAAGTACATAATTTCGAACAAAAAAAAACTCAAGGTACAGTCAATCAGAGTTGTGCAGTGCCACAAACAAAACACATACTTTTGGATTGTTGCGAAGGATTTCAATTTCATCAGCTGTCTTCTTACTAAGTTTGCATCTGTACTGAGTGAATGCTTGAAACTAAAATATCATCACTATTACCAACTAAACCAAAACATACAAAACTTTTAAGGTTACAAAGAAATTAATTTAGCCATTTTTTTTAGTATTAACTGGAATACAGCTTTCACCATATAATTCCATTCCACATACTATAATCCATTAAAAAAGGATATTAAATCACCATATAATTCAGATTGGTCCTCTAGTTTTTTGCTGTTTTATTGTTTCAGCAGGTAGAAATGCATGGGTACAAATATAGTTGGCAAAAGTACTTAAAATTTTGGTAAAAGTAGGTAAATGTAAACATGTAATATAGTAGAAGATATTTTATTCAATTTCATGACACTGATTAAATTTTTTAGCGTCGACTGGAGAATTTTAACCACTAGAGGGTGCCAGAAGACAACCACTATGAATGTGCTATGGGTCAATCAAATCAGATGACACACCTTTATGAATATATCTACCATCAGTCAAAGTTTCATGTGAATCCACAAAATTTTTTGCTTCAAAAAAGAAAAAAACAGACTGAAAACAATGTGTCCCCCTTCAGGAAGGAAACCCATAACTGCTTACCTGATAAACAAACTCATCAATAATATCCCACAACCACTGATTAGGAAGTTGAAGTGTCACTGGTGATTCAGCATCTTTAAATCAAACAAGACATCCTTAATGGTGTTTTAAATCACTTGAAATGTTATTCTACAGTTGTTTGCTCACTTAAAATGTAGTTGAACAAATCACAATAGTTGTAATACGATTTAAATCTCTGCTCCTGTGTGGGACCATTCTGCATTCTTGCATAAATATGTCGGAAGTACAGCTCTTTGTACAGAATCAAAAATTCTGGATCTGTAAGGTTAAATATGTTTTAAATTTGAACTTGTCGACAATTTCATTAACACCCAGATGACCATGTTTGTTATTTGTGGCAAACTTTGAAATTATGTTTAGACAAAAAATGTATGTAAGGGAAAAAAATTAAAATGTTTTCAAAAACTTATTAAATAAAATTTCCAAACAAAACATAAAGATCACAAAGTTGTACCATTGCCGATAATGTGAAGAATAGAATCACCATCAGGCCATGCTTCAGTGGAATAAAAGCGTTCAGTTAACGAATTCCATCTTAAAATGACAAAATATAATGATTAGAAATGTGATCTTGTGTCAAACTTTATCCAACAGGCAACAAAAAACAAAACATGTTCACAAACCCATTTTCATAGTAGTTTTCAATTTCATATATGTTTTGTTCAGTGATTGCCTTTTGAAAAAATTGCAGGTACTTTTGAACAGGTTCAGGTACTGCTTGTCGGTGCCTTTCATATTCTATGTCCCGTGTTGGATCACCAGTATGCCCAAGTTGATCAACTGGTATTCCACTGCTGTCATACTGTACACAATGCAAGTATGTTGAAAAAAGAGTTACCAAATAAAAAAAAAGTGAAAACAATATGTGTCCCTAGTGGCACAACTAGCAGGAGTTCAAGGGAGTAGGTAAAGAACTATTAAGTGTAAAAAAGGCTAAAGAACTGAGCAGACTTTCACATACATTTCTTTTCAGCTGTCTACTATGCCTAGAGTAACAACATGTACCGTTTGAAGCTAAATATTGATGTTTTCTGTCTTTAAAATCGCAGATAAGTATGTGAGAAGTTATTTTCACCGAATCTACTACATATAAATCTGGTTCTGTTTTATTGCGAATGAATCATTCGAAACCGTGGCCTATCATTTGTTAAAATTCTTGGATATAATTTGTAAAACTGTTTGTACTCATCCCGAATTATTGCAGGTAGGCAAATTGGCTATGTGGTCAACCAGATTCGTCTCTATTAATTGCCCAGGCGATGTTATGAGTCACTTTGGTAATATTATTGACATGTAATAAATGGATTTGTGGTCTTTAAAATGGTAACATACAAACTTATTTTCGATGTCAGCATAAATACAATAACTTCTATACCAGGCAGAAAGTGCAAAGATGGCTTTGCATAGAGATGCGGTCCTGAATTACAAACAAGTTATTGAAAGAGTTTTGGCAAATGCTTCATATCAACTAGAAGGGTGGCTTTCACCATATTGCCATTCCACATACACTATTTCAACATATTCAAAAATGCCATGTTCACTGTTTTTTGGCTATATTGGGTCCCAAAGTTAACTGTAGTTTTTATGACATTTTTGTTTCTGTAGGCAGAAACGCATGGGTCCCCACAAATGCAAAGTTGTAGATTATGCAATTGCCAAGATACATGTAACAGTTGTGGCAGATATTTGAAAAAAATATATTATTGTATGATAATTTAATTCGAAAGTTGGTGATTTTAACTGAGAACAGGAATTAGACACCACCATGGCCCAATTTAGAAACTTTTGGAAATAGTAGGTTGACTGATGGGGCTACATATAAAACACAGCAACTGATAGACCACAATTGCATGTTCTACAAATTGTCCAAATTTTATCTAATCTGGGCATTGTTTAATAATTTGACCCATTTTCGGGGGCTATCAGGACCAGGCCCAAGGGTTAAACTCACCCCCAAGACCAAGTCTACCACTTGTAAAAAAATTTCCAACAAAAAAATTTGAACCAAAAAATTTAGGTGTTCAACATGGGGATTTCCCTTATCGCTATAAACACATTGATACTTTATTAACTCCCTATATTTATGCCTCACACTATTGGTTTCCCCATGACAACACTGCCATGTTATTTGTCTGGCATGGTAAAGCCAGTGTGTGCCATTACCAAATTGTCTATATAGTCCACACTAAACTAACGTTTATGGTGCACACGCATGACAAAAACGTTTTACAATTTTGGGGTTAGCGGGGTAACCACTGGGGCTAAGAGGTCAAAAGAAACAAATGGCACAACTACATGACCATATCTACCACCTGTGAAAGTTTCATTCCAATCAAGCAAACATTTCATACCAAAAAGGTGCAGAAAAACTTGCAGGGGAGAAAAAAGAAAAAACAGAGTAAAAACAATATGCGTCCCCTTCAGGGAAGGGGACCTATAATAACATAAATCTAACTTACGTGTGTTTTACATGTACATAACTTTTCTCGTACAAAGATCGCTGTAGCTACAGTGCAGAACAATAAATGTGCAAGTCTCAGTGTTAGAATGACAACAGATGTTTCTCTGATTCAAAAATCTCCATTTTTTACTATCCTATTGTTTTGTTGCTTTACTGGCACTCCAATGCGTTATATAAAGTGAATCCTTAGTTTAGTTACGAGTATCAGTGTTGTTTGGGAGCGGTTATAGCAGGTGTAAATAGAAGCGTTGTATACAGAAAACAAGCCCTCTAGCTGTGCCAATGTGTGTTCCTTTCATTGACCCATACAAACTAGGAGGGTGGCTTTTACTATGTATCTTTTACATACAGTATTCACCAATTTAAAATAAAACATTCACTACATTTTTTGTTGTAGAACATGCAATTTTTTGGACACATATCAAAATTAAAGTACATGTGCAAACCAACATAAAAAAAAATAATAATGTGTCCCCTGAATGGGATGGGGGACCAAAATAAAATACAATTCTTACCCTTTCTGCATAACCATCCTCATTTTGATACATTTTTTATGGAAAGCTTTGAATTTATTTCTAAAATGCTAAACCTGCACAAAATAACAAAATTTGTTTACGGTAAGCATATAGCAAACTGTTAAAAAAATGTGTAAACTAAACATAGAAGTTCAGTTCATAACATAACATACAAAGTTGAAAACATAGTAACTGTAAGCACACTTTCAACATTTGTTATAAATGCATGTAAATCACTGACAGCATCACTTTCGGAGAAACAAAGAAAAAAGTTTACAATGGTATAACACACATATACTTAATTAAATAAAAAAGCACAATATTCAACTGAAAGCAGCAAATATAACCCAAGAACCAGCAATTTACAGTGTGAGCATTTAAAATGCAATAACTATGTTAGAAAATCAATGTATCACTTACTCAAGTTTAGACATACTCAGAAAAAAAATTTATGCCCTAAATTTACCTTAAATTATTTACCCAACAGGGCTAAATAATTGAGAGTGATGAAATTGTTTTTGTAAGTTTTATTTAGGGTTTCTTAACCAATGGACCATCGAGCAGTTTGCAAATGGGCAACGTAGCTGGGTGAAAATGTTAAAATCCCAATTACTTCGCTTTGCATATGGTGAACTTTGATTTTCAGTTCACATTGTTCACAACAACAAACCACAATTCTTGAATGAGTTTATTGCAGTGCAATATGCCCAGGCAATTAAACTAGATAAATGCACTCGGTTGTTTAAAAAATTTATATTCTTGTGTGCAAATTTTACAATTGTTGTGTAGGATTAATGCAATTTTTACAAAATAGATATACTTGACCAAATATTGTGATCAAACCTGCAAGAAAGACAAAAACTGGATCCTATTATCCAGTTTTAATTGGTGTTTTGGATTTGGATAGTTTTGGATTTAAATCTTTCGAATTTGGTATTCTGAATTGCCCATCCCCAATTGTTCAACTAATTCTCGTCCCTGCTTGATATAAAAGTCTTGTCATGTAACATTTCTTCATGTGACATCATAGTTTTCTATGACTTATCTAACAGATCCACTTTGTGCTAATCACACTTTCTTTGACATCCCTAAGATTGAAGAAACTGGTTGTTGAGCAAGTTTCCGATTTTGCAAAATACTGGTCAATAACGAAATAGGTTGAAAAACACTGGTTTAAGTGCACATATGAAATGCAAAACATACAAGCATTTCAAGCTAATAAATGTAGCATTTTATGTAGACACTGAACTGTAACCCATTTAAAAATACAATTCTTTTTGCAAGTTTATTCAGGTAGGCAAAAAACAGTCACTTCCAAAATATGTCAGGCAAACCAGGGTGAAAACCTTTTTCGCATTTATCTTCAGAAAACTGAGAAAAGCTATTTGAACTTTGTTGCATTGCTACATACTCAACTGATGGTACAGCAATGTTTGCAAAGGAGAAAACAATGTGAGCAAACAGTGAAGACATTGGTCGATTATTCCCACAATTCAAAATAGGACCCCATGAATCGGAAAATAGAAGAGATTTTTCATCATCATGTAGAACATTAATGGCCTGATCATGGATACGCAAGGCATCCACAACAAACACTGTGTTCCAAGACCAATGTTTTTTTGCAGGAACAATATCACTCCTCAAACTATCACCAAAATATGCAATTTCAGGAAATGGTTTTCCAGTTAAATCTTTTAAAAATTCCATTAACTTTTCACAGTTGCCCTGTGAATACCAGCCCCCTTTTTTTAATTGGCTGACATTTTCTTTTTCCTTTAATGCTTCTGTGTCAACATTTTTAAATGAATGGGTTTCATGAAAAAATCTGGGCTTTTTTGCTTTTGAAATCACAATGTCAAACAAGTTTCTCCAATCATGTCCAAGACAATATGACATGACAAACTGTGCATAATCACAATGAGAAGAAGTTAGCAAAAACAAAATCTTTCCGTTTCTTTTAAAGTCTTTTAACCACTCTTTAACAGCAGTGGAACACTTTTTAAGGTATTTCTCCGGATTTTTTTTCACTGCCTCAAAAAAGTTGCTAGAACCTTTCTCATAGGAATCAGGATGCCAGGAACAACTTAATGCACTGTTAAAATCTTGAAGCATTTTTTTGTAGTCCTGTAATGTATTTTTACATCTATCTGTAACTTTATCCCCTAAAACTTTTTCCTTAAGGCGCGACAATAATGTTAAGTATGATATATCAAAGTTGTTGTCATTCATGTGATACACACCTGGCAAGCTAAGGCAGCCTTCCTGAAGTTGTTGAAACAGATCCCATTTTCTGTTGGGATAAAAGTAAGTAATTTCTTCTTCAGACAAAAATTTCACCCCTAAGCGAGCATGATCAATGTAACCATCTTTATCAAGTTTAAGCAAAATTCCATGTCTCACATCAAATATTAGACCACCACCATATGCAAGATCTTCATCCAGTACTGGCAGTAACAAGTTCTCAGGATATTTGCCATCACTAACCATATACTGGGCAATGGCTTGATGGCACAACTCAGTTTGTGCAGGCAAATCGTAACAGCATAAGGTGTGGTCCATATCAAAGCCCAAGACATCACAATTTGCAAGATGCAGCATACTAACTGTTTTAGAAGTTTCCCTACTATATCTGCAATATTGTACCAAACCATTAATTACAAATTAAACCTCCCTCACTTAGTAGTTTTATTATTGCAATTATGTAGGGCAAAACTCACAAATATATTACAGCATGGAGAAAGGGAAAGTTGGAAATACCACAGTTATCAAGGTAACTACTGCAGGTGTATTGTGTTGGTTTTTATTGTATGTTGCAACTAATTATGAGAATAATATTTGTTTACCTAACGTAACTGACCAAACTCAAACTTCTTCAAACAATAAGCTGACTTATCCAGACCTAGCCCTTACTTATTCTGCTCCCTGGCTAAATGAATTTGCTGGAAACAGTCATGTTACACGAGAAACAAACTAAGAACTTAGTGCTACTCATAGGCGTCGATTTTTTAGCAATTTTTTTTTCATGTCAGGTGGCAAAATCACCAAGTCCAAGCAGTCTGACACATGATAGAATTGCACAACGTACACCTTGGTTTATAACATCATTAAACCCCCCCGTTGTCGCTAATATTACCAGTACATACAGCACAAGAGCCGCGTAAAATTGGACTTTTTGTTGTATTGTTAAATGAGCGAAAAGATATTTACGTCGCTTGTCTCACATAGGTTGGTATAAACCAGTCCTATTAAATCCAGGAAATTCTGGGGTGGCAGCATAGACTTTTTATAATGGTTGCCACCCTAGAAAATTTTAGTGGGGTGGCCGCCACCCCTGCCACCCTGGGAATCGATGCCTATGGTGCTACTGATATATATTTTCCTCATTTGTGTTTCGAGCTTTAGAGATAGGGACAAACATTAATAATCAAACTGGGTGATGGATCCAATTATAACCCAGTCTGCAGAATATGGCAGTTCCCGATGTGATCTTTTCCGCATGCGAGTGCGCGACTCTTAAGTCCGCATGCAAGACCAACAAGCCCGCGAAGCTCCATTTTTGTAGTGTTTTTATTTGATGAATGCAATAATTCAGCTGCTATTTATCGAGTGTTTTATGTTTTGACCTTTGCGTGCAAAGAAAAAAATCCGCGTGCAAAGATAAAAATATGCGTGCTAGAAAAAAAATTGAAAAACAACTCGTGCGTGCAGCTGCCATACTCTGCAGACTGGATTATAACAGAGTTTAACACACAATAACAATTAACACACATAAAATCTAAAAAACACAGGTACCATAAAACATCTGGTTTTTCAAACACCCATAGTCCCATACGTTACAATATTTACACACTAACTCTCCTGATGTTAATTGCCATCTACAAACATTTAACCGTTCAGCTAATCCAGCAACATTAATAATTGTGCCCTAAACTTTTGTTTGCGCTTTATTGCGTTTTAACGTTGTGTAGCTATTTTCGACTTAAATAATTATTAATGGCATTGTGTCGTTCTGACTTATTTGCCAACCGAAATATACTCGACTCATTCCAAATCCCAACCAACTGCAACCACCAGTCAGCAGCCATCACCGCATGGCAAAAAACAAACTGACAAAGCCGGTGGCAGTACAGAAAAGGTAATTGTACCATAGAATACTAACCAGTAATTTGTGATAGTACCAGATTTCAATTTTTACTTTTATTTCCCAATCAATTTATTTACCAATTTTATTCATATTTCTCTTAACAACCAGTATACTGAATACTGACTAACCGTAATTGTTAATAACTACTCCAATCTTCATATTAGGCCATCACAACTTTCCGCCAATCGATGTGACGTCATCTACACAAAATTGCTCGCAGAAGTTTAAAAGTTCCACCCAATAATTGTGATGTATTTGCGCCAATTCTCATTATTAGGGATTACGTGTTTTGCTTGTGCCTTTTGACATGAACCGGCACCCTATACTGCCAAAAAAAGTCCTCAATGGGCAAGATCCAGGAACTCCAAGAACGTTACTCAATCTCATTTGGAACCGAGTTCTGTTCAACCGGGGGATCCACAAAGCGTTTTCAGGGGGTCCGCGGCAACTTCTGAATATAAGCGCAATTAGATTTTTAAATCACCATTTTCGTAAATATTATTTCATGGGGCTCAAATTGGTCTTAATTGCAGCCTCGATCACTCAAAATGGAACAATTATTGTGACATAACAGATAGAGATTGCAACAGAACTCAGCGTTGTAGCACTGTTTTTAATGAATTAAGTAATGTTTCGTTTATTTAGCGCATTGGGATATACGGGATGCATACAAAGCATAGAACACTGGGCATGCTTGACCAAACATTTTTGGGGGTCCGTGACTACTTTGTTGGCATCATAAAGGGGCCGCCGGGGCTAAAAGGCTGAGAACCACTGGTCTAGATAGGCTGTGAAGGCCTTTTTTAACATAAATTAGTTCACAGAAGACAGCTTTCGTAGGTTTTTACTAACTAGGCACGTACAATCATTTCGCAACTGCAAGAGAGTGCGCAAAGGCGTGATGCACCGGCATAATCATCTCAAATCACAGTCGACCACAACCAAACCCAGTTAGATAAAAATCACTTGAAGTTTTTGATAACCTGATATTCCTGTGATTTTTCTGCATATAGCCGGTAAAACAAATCAGCTTTGATTGTCAATTTTCAGGATTATGAGGATTTGGGAACGTAATAAGGCAGGGAAATGCCAAAATATTTACGACGAGGCATNAAAAAAAGTCCTCAATGGGCAAGATCCAGGAACTCCAAGAACGTTACTCAATCTCATTTGGAACCGAGTTCTGTTCAACCGGGGGATCCACAAAGCGTTTTCAGGGGGTCCGCGGCAACTTCTGAATATAAGCGCAATTAGATTTTTAAATCACCATTTTCGTAAATATTATTTCATGGGGCTCAAATTGGTCTTAATTGCAGCCTCGATCACTCAAAATGGAACAATTATTGTGACATAACAGATAGAGATTGCAACAGAAC
Source organism: Phallusia fumigata (assembly GCA_008931825.1). Taxonomy (NCBI): domain Eukaryota; kingdom Metazoa; phylum Chordata; class Ascidiacea; order Phlebobranchia; family Ascidiidae; genus Phallusia; species Phallusia fumigata. The sequence goes on from QXVZ01007532.1 coordinate 14,837, forward strand.
TCAGCGTTGTAGCACTGTTTTTAATGAATTAAGTAATGTTTCGTTTACTTAGCGCATTGGGATATACGGGATGCATACAAAGCATAGAACACTGGGCATGCTTGACCAAACATTTTTGGGGGTCCGTGACTACTTTGTTGGCATCATAAAGGGGCCGCCAGGGCTAAAAGGTTGAGAACCACTGGTCTAGATAGGCTGTGAAGGCCTTTTTTAACATAAATTAGTTCACAGAAGACAGCTTTCGTAGGTTTTTACTAACTAGGCACGTACAATCATTTCGCAACTGCAAGAGAGTGCGCAAAGGCGTGATGCACCGGCATAATCATCTCAAATCACAGTCGACCACAACCAAACCCAGTTAGATAAAAATCACTTGAAGTTTTTGATAACCTGATATTCCTGTGATTTTTCTGCATATAGCCGGTAAAACAAATCAGCTTTGATTGTCAATTTTCAGGATTATGAGGATTTGGGAACGTAATAAGGCAGGGAAATGCCAAAATATTTACGACGAGGCATGCTCGGGAGGCAGCCCCAGGCGGACCGACAGCCAAAGCACCTTAATGCTTAAAATGAGCTGACGACCTGCCTAAATCATTACGTTTTTATTTGAACATTGTTGAGTTGAGTTTATTTCGCTCGGTTAAATCTTAGCGACGCGATTGTAAGGCACGAAAATAATGGAGGACACAATTGGTGGATCATGGTAGAACGCGCTGCA
>QXVZ01007537.1:0-36018 GCA_008931825.1 Phallusia fumigata
ATTTTAAACAGACTTTTACATGTAGATTGTGTTGGTTAGGACAAAAATCAACACGAATTAGCACCAAAAATAAGGACGACTGAAAAAAGGGTTTTACCAAAAATACAGAGACATTGCAGCGTAAGAAGCAATCAGCGTTCAGGTTTCATTTATTTCTAGGAAATTCCTTCTCGTACTGGACACGGAAGTTGTTTTTGCGCTTGCTCATTTTCACTAAGTTTAAGATAAATGCCTGAACTTTCTTGCAAAATTAGGCTTTCCAACAAACTTGGCAAGCTTACAGTGCCTTGATTTGTGTTGTGAATCAGAATGTGTTTGTTTCATGATTGTCACAAAGCTTGGTAGCAAAACATCTACGAAGGGATGGAAAGAGTTTCCATTGAACTTTGTTAAAACTAAGACAAAATTAGGATGAGGACATGTCAAAAAGGACATATCTTAAAAAGGACAATAATATTTTTGCTGTTCAAGACGTTGCTGTTGAAAATAAGGACAAATCTTAGAAATGAGAACGATATTGTAAACATGCTTATAGTTCTGGTCAAGCGTTTATTCGTTCAACAAGCATAGGTCGTAGGATACCTTACAATCTGTAAATCGTACAGCATCCTCTCAACTACAGAACAGCAGCTTACCATGCCACCAAATAGGCAAACTAGCAGACATTCTTACTTATCACGGAAAAGAGAATCGAGACAACCAAACCGCAACACAGGTATTCACACACCGAACAATCCGCCCTACTTTTCAATAAACCGTAAACCCAGTGACCGGCCGAACCACCCACCTGGGTAACCCAGTCCTCTTCTCACCAGCTTAAACAGCACAGCGGACCACCCATCATTTTGCTGGCACCTAACATATTCCTGTNAGCGTGAACAGAACCAAGGCTGGCCCAGACAACGCAACACGTACACTGATTAGCTGGATTTACAATTTACAAACATTCCAAAAGCAGGGGCAAACAGAGTGGGTGAAAAACGTAAGTTGATGTGGTTTGTCTTTTGAATGGCAATTGCACTTGGTGTTCAAAGCAGCAGAAAAATTCAGGAAACAATCAACATCATTTCTCTTGCCCAACTTCCGAGTAATAAACTTGGTTTTTGTCAGTATCATGGGTTTTGTTTGAATCACTGCAGTTTGATCTTATTTCTGTGGCTGCAAAATACATGATTGCACTATTTACATGTTATTCTGGTTTATGAATTTAGGTATACTTACAGTATAATTGACCTTCCTGCACATTTACATAGTTGTGTTGGATCCGCTTCAAAGGAACTACAAAAAACAAAAATATGAACATTAACTTTTTTCTTAAGTAACTATTTACACACTGTTATTTGAATGATGTTATATCATACCCTCATAATGTGGGTTCTTATCATCACAATTGCTTGCTTCATCTGAGGTATCTCTTTTCAAGTTAACCGTGTTCTCATAAATATGGTCATTGTTAGGTTTATCTAAACAAACTAGGGTTATACTTTAAATGTTTTGGTTTAACAGTATTATTTAGTGTTTACCTTTATTTTTTTGTTTTCTGTTTCTAATAACCCCAAAAGTTCCAAAAGCAATAAGAGCAATTAAAGCAACCGCCCCAACTACACTTGCAGCAATTATTACAGTTTGGTTTCCATTTCCACCAGGTGTATTGGATTCTTTGAGTATTTGAAACTCAACAACAAGATCATTAAAATCTTCCATTGGTGATTTGATTCTTAACTCATAAATTTCTGTATCTGCAGATGTCTGAAGACAATGATTTAATTGTAATTAATGGTACAAGATTTTTGCAAGCAACAAACCTCCATTATAAACACAAATGTTTGCTTTGTGCTATCCTTATCTTCATTTGTTAATGAACAATTAGGACAAACAATGATGGTGCCTACAAATAAAGAAACCGTAAAGACCATGGTTTTGGACTGCATATGACATGAAAACGTTTTTACCTTTTTTAGTCAAACTATATAGGAATGAAGGTGGGTTGGATGTAAACATAACAAAGCAACTTCCATTGAACAGTTTATCTGACTGACAATTTGTGTGACTTTCAATTTCTTCTGGTGAATCTGTGCAATATTTTAGAGGTATATTTTATCATAGATTAGTCAATCAACAAAGTAACCTACAGGTCACATTCAAATAATATTCATTTGTGAAGTTTCCAAAAGCATCACTGGTCTTACACACATATGTTCCCAAGTCCAGTCTGGTTAAAACAGTCAAACTCAAAACATTATTGAAGGGATCAATTTCTCGCATCTGATCTGGAATTTGCCATTCAAATTGTGTGTTGAGTTGAACAAAGTAATCAACTGAGCAACTTAATTCAACATTTTCTTCTGCTTTTACAGATGTGGTGTTTACAACAGGCAAAGTAACCTGGCATGACCCTGCAAAAAAACTTGTTTTGGAAGTTCTACCATAGCAATTAACTGAATAGGAAAGCTTACTTTCTGTTACCACTGTAACATTAAGTTGTGAAAAACTGCTACCAGCAATGTTACTTGCACTGCATGAAACTGATGTTGTCTCTGTAAATGTTGGAATCAAGACACAGGAACTTTCATTTTTAAGAATTTCTCCTATTTGAAATTCACAACTAGCTGCTGGATTTGCTTCACTTGAACAGTTTAAGGTTGCAGTTTGTTCTCCATCAAGAAAAACACCATTTTCGGTTTCAACCGATTTTGCTGTTGAAGTTACGATTATAGAAGCAAGACTTGGTGGATCTGTAAAACAAGTATATATTAACGAGAGTCTTACACGTGAGACTATAAAAGTTAAGTTTAAATATGTTGTTGTTTTATAAACAAACAATGTATATATATACTGTGAATGGTTATAAACCAAACTGTTTGTTGCTTTTGACTTACAATGTACATTAAGAGCGGTTTGTTGTGAACGTCCGAGTGTGTTATCATACTCTGTGTAAGGTGTGATAGCTTGACAAGATATACTCATGGAGTTGTATTCACGTGTCGGAGTGAAACACGCTGGTGTTCCCTGAAAAAAACTTTACAACTGATGGCCACAATCTGAGGTACTTAGTATGACAATAAAAATATACGATATACTTTCAATCACCTTACTTTTGAAACAATTGCAAAAACATCTGAATTCACGTAATAAACTGTGTTTGATCCAACTGGGTATTCATCACTGTAATTGCAATCTAATATTAAAGTGCCATTTTCCAAGGCAGTGTATGTCGCACTTATACTTCCATCAATAAACAAAAATGGGGTAGGTGCTGCCCAAAACAAACAAAATACGGTATTACCCAGATATGCATCACCTCAGTAAACGTAGCTTACCAAACCAGCATTCAATCATATTTTCACCATCCCATTTAGCAGTTGACAAACATTTTGTACTCTTGTTGGTTGCTGGTGTTCCATTGTTAATAAACAAACGTCCATTGTTTGTACAGTTAAACTCGCCTTGTGTGTTATACAATCCATTTGGAGCAGATACGATCACTCCCAGCTTCACTGACTTTTGACATTCTGTTTAACAAACCATTATTGTGAAACAAAAACACAAATGTTTTAGTAAAAACGGCGTGGAACTTTATTTTTATAGTCTTTAAAAATAGTCTACCCAAATGAAGTCCTATTACCTAGCAAAATGCTCGTGTGTTTTAGCGCTTTATATTTAAGTGTGGAAATTATGACTTACACCGAGCATGGTTGCTTACTTAAACGGTTCCTAAGCAAACAGACTCGTGTTTAAGTCGTACGTTGAATTAACACAACAATTTGCAAATTATTTCCTGTTCAGTCAAATCAAATGTGATAAAAAGGCTTTTAATGCAAATTAAACCTGATTTCTTATTTACTTACCTACCTTCTATCGTGATATTTCTTGTCAGAGTTACAATATTTGGTGTGTCAACTTGAATAATGCTTTTGTCCAAAGTAAAATTTCTTGGCAAAGTAACACCAAACGTTGTGTTGATACAAGTGTTGTTCCATACGATCGTTGAGTACAAGCCCTCCACATCAAATGCTTGATAGGTATAGTTTGGGAAACTGCAAGCCCAGCACCAAATGTAGGTTTCATACGTGCTGCTATTGTCGTTGAATGTGACGGTCCATGTTACATCAGGAGGATCTTCTCCGCTGTCATAACACTCACTGTACCAATACATCGCACCATCATAGTTTGCCGCCCATGTTGTTTGGTTTGGTTTTAAGTCTAAACACATACTTACTACAAACTCATACAATTTCGATTCTCGTTCCATTAGCATCAATAAATTTGTAGCTTCTACATCCCAATGCAAATCTAATGATTTTATTATTACCTATTATCGCTTCTTGTCTAGTTGGGGAGGAATGATAAGTTTTAAAATAAGCGAAGGGGAATGCATCACAATAGGTTATGAACCAATAATTTGCGTGTCACCGTGTTTGGTGTCAAAGTGACTATTTTGTTTTTTTCATTAAATGAATCTCTAGTATACTAACAATGAAAATGTTTTTAAAGCGCAAACAGTGTGTTAGTATCTCAACTTCGTACGCATTTGGTTAAAAACTGGGTCAAAAAACAAGTTTGCAATAATATACAGGTTTAACAAAGAGTAGCCTAAGTCTGACATGTTGCGTTTATAGTCAGCACAAATCAACCCTGTGATTTTTTGTTTAATCAGCTAACTAACAATATCGCATGGGCGAAGTAATGTGCACAATGAACATCTAATAGAAAGACTTTGGTGATTTCAAAACAAGGCAGGCAGAGCATTAACCAGTCTTCCTTTGTTATGCAGAAAAAAGAGGGCGATTCTGATGTAACTGTCACATTCTGTCGTTTCAGTCTGCGGAAACTTGCGCTTTCACGTGCATAGCCTACATAACTAATGGCAGAATCACATAACACTAGCACAACTTACCTGTAAATTTTCCGCTTGCAAGAATAGGAAAATATATTGCAATAAATCCAAAACGCATTGCAAAACATAAGACTATAGAAACTGACGACTTTGACAAAACTATTTTCTGAAACTCAGAAACGAATGATTTTGCCATTGGAACTGATAGTAAACGGCATTTTCCAGACAGAAAGTCATTACCCATGTTCAAATATTTGCTATGCAGGTCTGTGGGGTATCATGCGTTTTCAATCGACCTTGCTCGTAATTTACCTTTTGCAAGTATCTTTTATTTTGAGAACCGTATTTCTGTAGCTAACACCACAGTGCATTTAAAAAATATTGAATACTACGGTCATTCTCTTAGCGAACGATTTATTTTACAATCCTATGTTGAACACGTTTTACATTGTCGAAACACGTTGATACGCAAAGTGACTCAACGGGATGGCAACAACTAGTGCATTTACCCCACTGCTGTATGCAAAAGCGTTTTTGCCTCGGATATACCTTTTTGCTAAAATATTGGTCATGGTTAAAGATGAAAGTGCAATACAGAAAAAACATGTAAAAGAGTTTTTGTTCTGCAATGGTTTCCAAGCCGTCACCTGAAGTTCTGTTGTTCGGCCGCTAGACGTAAATTTACTCGTTAGTGTGTCCTTATATTTTCTTTATCATGGTTTGCTGCCTTAATTTATTCTATAATGTTGTGGCGAATTTTATTTATTTACTTCCCTGTTTTTGTCACTTGCACGTTTGTTTGGTTGTACATCCTTTGATAGCTTATGTTTGCGCACCAATAACGTTTCGCATTAGTTGATTGTAGTTTTGTTTGTATTGTTTATTTCTAATCCTTTCACTTGGTTGCTGTTGTCTTTGGTTGTTTTTATGTTTTGTCACTTGTTTCTTTTGCCCATTTGCGGTGTGGAATTATTTAGCCACATTGTAAACATTTATTTGACGTGCACCATTTTGTTTCACGCTTCCTGTGTTTATGTTTTCGCTTTCCCTGTCCCCGGTTTTACGTTTTCTGGTTCACGCCTCGTTGCCTACAGGGATACCCGGATGTACCGTGTTTGTCATCATGTGGTTGGCTGATCCACGTGATCAGGGGCGTAGAGCGTGTTGGTAAGAAAGACAAGGTCGGTCTTTCTCTGGGGGTCGTGGGAGTTACAACGTGCCGTGTTCTTTTTGTCGTGTATACAATTGCCTTGCTCTGAGTGGGATTTGTTGAAAACATAAGTGCGATTTGTTGTTATACATTTTTATTGGTTTTATTTAAACACGACGCCCATTACTTGTGGTCTCTCTTTGGCTTTAGTGGTGAGCCGTTATTGCCGGGTTCGGGCCTTTTCCGAATTAGGGAGACAGTTTTGGTAAACGACAGAATCAGGCATAAGGAGTTGATTGGGATTTAACAACGTCACCGAAAAGATCTTTTTGCCAAATTTCCAAACTGCCGAAATAATTCCGTAAAAATATCCCTAATTTTCATATTATTTTGCATTGGTCTTCTCAACTCACTGCTATTTGTTTTAGGCTCACCAGCTAAAAAAACTTTGGCGAGCATAAGCTTATTTTGCAAGATTCACAATTTTAGGTAAAAACAGTAAGTCAATACGACCATCAACCACAAACACATTTCTGTTCGCATATATCTCATGACTGACGCAGTCACTTGCTAAAATAAAGCACGCTTATGTAGTAAGCACTAATCAGAGATAAATACTTAGTAAAAACGTATCGCTAGTTTTTGCGCAAAGCAAATGTACATTTGAATACGTCCCATGAATGAAATTCGTGGCCTTCGCATGTCTAAAGTTAGCACAGCTGCACCTCTAATACTTTTATTAAACTACGCTATCCTATCCAGTTGATGACTTCATGTTTTTTTGTGTGTGTATCTGAAGCTGACATGCTGTAGTCTGTAAATAGCTGCCTAGATAGACACAAAATTATACGTTATTGCTGTGTTAAACCGCTCTTTTTAATTTCTTACAAACAACGGGTCCGTCTCTATTCTTATTTTTATAAACGTTTTTCACTACACTATCAATTGTAAATTGAGCTTATATTTCGAAAAACTTTTTAAACAGTCTACCTTTTAATACAGCAATAAAAGAAGCTACACGCAAACGAAAGATACAGTTATGCAAAGATTTCTGAAAAATACACTAGGTGCTATAGTGAGTATTGTTTATTTTTTATTTTTGCGACGACTACAACTAAGAGTTCTGTTGTGCGATAGAATGACAGTAAGGGACGGTACGCATTGAGTTGAGCGTACCACGATTACTCTAGGTTTGAAAACAATCACTCTGGGTAAAAAAATCAACCGATTTTAAGTAATAGGCCGATACTGATTTCTTTTTGTTATTAGTTGGCGGACGAATAAAGGCATGTTATAAATCTTTGTCGCAAATGTGGCGCGACGAATAAAACTTACACAGGGAGAATGTGCAGGAAACAAATATCGTTTTTCAATTAACATTACTTACGTAGGAAGAGTTGAAATTTTAAGTGTGGCCTTATATATACTGGTTAGAGGCAACCACTTGGTTGGTTGTCTACTGGTGCTAATTTACGGTTAACTGCCATCTTGCTAGACAATACAGTACAAGATAGACGCGATTTACAAAAACAAATCAACTTCACTAAATATTTAAGCATAAATACATTTCGTATTGGCTGTGTGCACTAAAACTGCACTTTTTTAATTGTAAAAAAAATTTAGAATGAATAAAAGAAAAGCATAAATGAAGCAAATAGGCACAAAGTTTAAAGTTAAATGTGCGAGAAGGTACAAACGAAAAACTGGACAATAAATATTTGCTTTTCTATAAAATTAAAGGCTCGCGCATTGCAATGTTTTTGTGGTTGTGTACGCAACAACTGATGAAATTGTCCATAATTGATATGTATTAAAAACTAATCATTCAATTTCACCAAGCGGTACATTTGCAACTTCTTCAGCCATTGTGGGACCAGGTTCCTAAAAAATAAAGTACAAAAAATACATTTTTAGTAATAGGACAAGTAAACAATGGGACAAATTAGTGAGATGAGTTGTCCATCAGTTTTCGACAAATACTGTGACGTTATTGCGTTGCATATTTACCAACAACATTAAAATATGCATCAGTTTTAGAATGCTACCTGTGGTTTATCCTTCTTTTTCAATTGTTTGTAACCAAAAATCGTGGCACTCGCGATTCCAGCGCACCCAACGCAGGCGATTGGAACTGCATATGCCGCTACAGGTACGCTACTTTTGCCTTGTTTGCCTGAAAGTACACAAAAACAAATTTCTCAATACTTAATCAGTAAAGTGATATTGTAAAAAATCTATAATTATGTAGTTTGTTTTTACCATTACATCATGTTTTAATATAAGCCTGTCGTATATACCTTTGCATGTGGTATTTCCCCATTCCCCAGCAGCAAGGCACTTTGATGAAATTGTTCCATCGCTGCAGGTTTGCGTATAAGTTTCATTATAATTGATTGTTTCGTTTTCCGTGCTGCACCAATCGCACGGAAAAATATCTGAAGTGTTGCATTGCGCTAAAAAACAACAAATATTCTAAAAACCATCTTCTAAACCGGGGGTATATAACCATTATTAGTGTAGGGCCAAATATAATTACCCGGATTAGACCGCGGGTCGCACCTTTATTTAATAGGTTGACGTTTAGTTGTTTATCAAAAACAACTAATTTACGGTTTTGGATAGTCTCACTGAGTCTGGAAAGATACAAGTCAGTAGCATCCTGATGATAGCACCAGCGTTTGGTAAAACATAAGAAATAATTATAAACACTGGTTTGTTTTGTTCTGACTTAAAAACGTTAAAATTTGTCAAACAGCAAAATTCTTGTTGCTTAATGAGCCTACCTATGCATGTTACGTTCCAATCTCCTGTGTCAAGACATTGCGCTGAAGCTGTGGCTCCTACTTCACACGGAATTGATTCGAAAAGGTAATTGGAATCATAGATTTCATCTTTGGGTACCTCACACCATTCGCAAGATATGAAACTTGTGTTGCATTGTGCTGAAATAAACCGTCCCAGATAACATACTACCAACAATTTATGTCCGATACAATACAACACCCTGAAAACAGCGTACAAGAGTCGGTTATATATGTTATGGGTAAACTGTTTACCTGTGCATGTGACGCCCCATTCCCCTGTGCCGAGACAGTGCGCTGATCCTTTTCCTCCTTCGCATGACGTGAAGTTAAGAGTTGTGTTGTATTCTTGGGTTTCATTTGTAGGAATTTTGCACCACTTACAGACAATGTCATTTGTGTTGCATAATACTAAACAACGCAATGGAGTGAAACTTCGTTGATTTGAAAGAGGAAAGAAGGGAAAGGGCAGTTTCATTTTTTAAGTACTGCTTAGGGTGTGAGTTGAGTTTATTTTGCTGGGTGATGAAAATCATAGAGAAACAACACCACTATAAATCAATGACCAAGTCGGAAATAGCTGCGCAACGTTAAAACGTTATAAAGGGCAAAAAGTTAAGAGCACAATTGGTGGATGAAGGAATTAGCAAGTGGATTATTTTAATGACAGTTGTTTTTACATACAGCAGGCATCCTTTAATTTTTTTTAATTTGTACCTGGTAGGCATGAAACATCCCAGGAGCCCGAAGCATTGCAGTAGGCATTGTACTTTTTTCCTTGGCACGAACATTCAAGGGTTGTGTTAAAATCAACTTCCGTTCCAAAGGCATTGCAACCACCACATGGTACCTCCGCTGTTTTGCACTTAACTAAAAGCAATATTTTCTAAATAGGAACTATTTGTAGAAAATAATTTATCCTCTAAAAACATATGTTTTATTTGATTTGTAACTTTCGTGAATGTTCACTTGATGGCGCCACAAACCAAATTTTTGTTCGTTATCCGCACTTTAGCCCGAAGCGGCTCGTCTTACACACATCCAAAAAAACAGATCGGGCCAACTTAATACATACACACATGCCAACCAGCCAGTTTAAATGGCACAAATACTCAAATAAAATCTCTATTATGCCACTTTTTCATCTTAATATTATCGACGTACAAAAACATGTAAATAATTAGATACAACGAAACTTGCAAATACCGTTGTTTATAGTTTACCTGGCTCACAAGTTCCATTCTCCGAAAACAAAGCATCGTCTTGGCAAACACCTGTTACATTGCCAGTATAACCAGGCAAGCAACTCAAGCTTGTGGTGCAACCAAGACCACAATTTTTGTGCGAACAATTAATATTGTCAGAGCATAGGAAGCAATCTGCAAACAGTTTTGAGATGTTTGATATCATGTTTTAATTTACTAAAACTAAGTAACCTCCTATCAAAATTCCAGTATTTAAGTTATGTGGCCTTTTACAGTTTAAAATATACATCCTTAACATATATCGAACCTACTACCGCTACTTTAAGCAATAAAATGTGTTTTTTACCGGTTGCGCAGTCGAAGTGAAGATCGTAAAACTATTTCATGCGAAATGCAAAGCAAAATCATTCGCTTTGAGCATTTAGGTGAGCAATTCAACCTACTTGGTGTGACAACGAAAACAAAAGCATCTAATTCTTCATTTCCAGAGTCTAGGACTGATATGGTTGTAACAAAATCTGACGCAGTTGTGTCAAAGAGTAGAAAAAAGGTTGTTGAAATAAAGCTGTAAAAAATGAAACTTTATTCGTTTTTATGCTGAATGTTTTCGCGCTTTTGTAAATCGAAACACTCTTATAGTTAGTAGTTACCAACCTGGATGCAGTTCTGTTTTCATACACGGTTCCAGGTAACGTTTGGCAGCCGCTGCTGGCTGCAATTTGACATCTCGCAACTGGCTGCAACACAAATATTTTACGTACTGGTTTAGGCTAAAAGGGTTTCCAACTATATTTAGTTTTTCCATACCGTTGCGTTTATCGTCCAATACATGGTAAACGGATCATCTACAAGTCCAACAGAGGCGTTTACTGTACTTCTCTCGACTTGATACCCAGTGACAGATGTTGTTGCAAGGGGTACGCTTACTAAAATAATAATTCACAAATCGATTACCCCTAAACTACCCGTTAACCAACAGACTAAACCAGACCTGTCTATTTACATGCACCTTATAAAAAGCAACAAGGTTTGGCCAGCTAGTTACATGTGCACCCCAACGAAAGCACTAGAAGGTTCGGCCGACTAACTAAATCGGCCTACAGTTGTTATTTGTCTCCGGACAATGTATTGGTTTTTGTGTATGTTTGTCATATCCAATAACAGGCGCCTTTGCCTTACCCAATACGCTATACCACCTTTGATTACATTTCTTAATTCTTTCCGCTTTACCTTACCTATCTGAGCTGTTGTGCTGACGAATGAGCTAGTAAGGAAAACAAACAGTATTCTCCAGAACTTCGACGATTGCATTTTTCCTTTGTTAAGAAGTTTTCATGTATAGCATGAAACTTTTTGCAAGTACAATAATTTACTGGGTTACAACAATTTCACGTTTTAACTTTTAATACATTGAAGAAACAGACTATAGGTTATCCCAATGCAACTACATACGACTATAACGAGTCAGTGACGCTCACCAACGGAAAACTGTATTTGCGTAACCGGTTGGTAAACATGAGGTTAAAACCCCGCCTGTACTCAGAAAGTGTTTCTTCAAATACCTGTGTCCGTTCGTGGACTTTATAGAAACTGTACAAGGGAACAAATGGCAAGTCAGTTTTTACGAATTGTATCAGTTTTCCTTTGCTTTATCCTTTTAACCTGCACAAGACAACAAGCAGCTCCCGGTAGGTTTATTTCGTGCAAGTTGCGAGTTTATTTTGATTTAATTTGTTGACATAATTAATTTTGCATTCTCTTTATTTGGAAAGCATTTGGTTTGTAGGACTTGACTATTTGAGATCGTAATTCTGTAAATGGGGAATACGTGTTTTGTGCCGGATCTGTAATGTTTGTTAGTTAAACAATGGCAATAATATTTTTTAACACGTAGTTTGTTAGGAGTAACACATTCGGGTGATAAGTCATAACTAGCAATATTTTGCAGTAAATGCGATGCGCGTAAGTTGCGGCAAAATTTTGAAGAGACTGCGTTTGTTTTTAGTTCGCATTTAAAAAAACGAAAGCTTAACTTTGTAGCCTTTCACCCAAACCAAACAACATGGGCGGCAAACTATGATGGCGCGATGTATTGGCACAGTGAGTGTTATGACAGCGGAGAAGATCCTCCTGATGTAACGTGGACCGTCACATTCAACGACAATAGCAGCACGCGTGAAACTTACATTTGGTGCTGGACTTGCAGTGTCCCAAACTATACCTATCAAGCATTTGATGTGGAAGGATTGTACACAACGATTGAACAAAACAAAACTTGTCTCAATACAACGTTTGGTGTTACTTTGCCAAGAAGTTTTACTTTGGACAAAAGCGTTGTTCAGGTTGACACGCCAAATATTGAACCTCTGACAAGTAATATTACGATAGAAGGTAAGCATACAATTGTGAAAAATTTCTTTTTTACGGAACAAAACTTGGTTTACACGCATAATCTTTTTTTTCTGATGCGCATTTTAATTTCATGATTATGTCTAACGCTGAAATGATGACCCTTTGCAATTTGTTTTGTTTAAACAATACTTTTAGAAATTATACTAAAATCCATATACAATTGTGGATACCAGGCTTGCCAGATTGACTTTTTTAATGCCAACTCCAGAAATCTGGCTTTTTTTTAAAGTGGTTGGCGTCAGAAAATTCGTTAGACTTTTTGGCTTTTTTACATTGTTTCCGAAATTAAGCAATATGGGCCATTTCCATATACTGCACTGATGATTGCAGACATACAAGGAGTTTAGATTGTATACTCCCAGCCAACACGAATGAAACATTACATTCTGTGCTGTTGCAAACTTGATGTGACAACACATCAGTGTGTTTTGGACCTCTTGAGTTAGGGATGTTCTGAGTGCGACCCGTAACTGTGGTTTAAATTGTGTTGCATATTGTCCGCCAAAGTTTGGATTAGGTTTGTACGTTGACGAGACTCACGACTTCACGTAAAAGCTTTCCACAAAGCTTTATTTACTGAGAAAAGATGAAAGAGTAAATGATAGTGACGCAACAAAATTCTCATAAGACTGATAGGATTGTTGTGCAGTCGTGAATTTGCGTTCGAAACTTATGTTTTTGCTCATAACTGTGATTTGTAATCATACAAATCGACCGTGAAGTGGTGAAAAAGTGAAATGGAAAAGTGGTGAAGTGATGAAACTGTCACACCTGTGAAAATGCATTTAAATTTTCTTGGCTTTTTTCTAGTATTGTCTGGCTTCTTATTAAAGTTTTTATCTGGCCACCCTGGTGGATACCTACAATTGTAGGGTTGTTTTGTAATCCTGTGGCAGACAGGGGAAATTTAAACCAAACAAACTGCTGTTCACAACTACTATTATTAATGCAACGCAATGTAACAGTAAATTAATTTTAAAAAGGTTTTCAGTCGCAAAATATAATTCACAGTAAATGCTTGCAAAACATGTCTGTGTAAAAAAGCAGCGTCTCATACACGGAAAAATAAAATGCTAAAATTTAAACTAAATTAGACGCGATTTAATGAAGCATATGCGCGCCAGAAAGTGTATAGAAAGAGACTGTTTGCGCAGCGCTTTTTGTTGTTGTTAGTATAAGAAACACGAGGCCATGCTTTCAATTGCAGTCCCTCCTATCATGGCGGCTAAAATACAGTTAAGAAGGCATTTTTTGGCGTTTTGTAACAGAATTAAATAAAGACTAAAACTTTGTGCAGAGTGCAACGCAACGTTAAACTTTAATCTTTCTGTGTCTGCTCCAAATGGATCTTACAACACTCAAGGAGAGTTTACTTGTTCAAACGGTGGAGGCTTGTTTACCACGAGCGCGACAGCAGTCACTAATAATAAAACAAGATGCTTGTCAACTGCTCAATGGGATCGTGAAAATATGGTTGAATGCTGGTTTGGTAAATTGCGTTTGTTGATTTGACGGGTAACGAGATAATACCGTGCCTTTTTGTACAGTACCTACCCCATCCCTACACATTAATGGAAATGCAAGTTCAACATTTACTGTTAAGGAAAACAGCACCCTAATATTAGATTGTCATTACACTGATGAATATCCAGTTGGATCCAACACTGTGTATTATGAAGGAGCAAGCATTTACACAAACGTCTCCAAAGTAAGTACAGTGTTAAAACCGGTGCAAAACAAACTGTTACATAAATGGCGTATCTCGAATGTAAAGCGTCTTCGTCATGTCTTAGTCACTCACGAGCAGTGCCGCATAGAATGTTAAATCTTCCTACAAGCCAACATTATGGCGATGTACATTTTACAATTTGCGATGTTGTGTCCTTTAGCATACACGTCATTGTAGCATCGTTCGAAAATGTTATGCAGCCACTGGTTAAAATCCTGGGGCCCATGTGTGTCCACAACAAAAAATAATGTCCAGACAGATGCCCCACCCGACACAATAAATGTCACCAATACTAGATTTTATTCTCAATCGTAAACCCCGATAGTACTTTAGGCTGTTTCCAGACCGGGTTGTTAACATATTATTCCCCGGGAACTTCTATCAATCAATTAGTTTATTCATAAATCTAAAAATCAGATTATTTCAGCTTTAATATATGGGCCTTTAAGCAGGCCTAAACGTGTATGACTTTATAACAGTGTTTCCCAACCGGTGGTATGCGTACCACTAGTGGTACGTGACGGCATTTCAGGTGGTACGCGAGCACCTTTTCGTAATTTGTGGATTGAGTTCGAATTAAAAACAAATTGTAAGTGATCTCAAAATGTTTGTTACTTCATCCCCTAGAGTACTTTGTAGCACTCAACTGGTCTATTCCAAGTGCAAAAGTACGATGGCCAACAACCTTTTATGAACAATATTTCTTTGTCCCAAAATTATTTAGTCATAAAGATACCAAAGGCAATGTTAATGCGTCTGCAATTGTAATAGGAAACCGCCTTGCCTCCCCCAGACATGATTTTCGGTGCGCAGCAAGCAAAGTTATGCCCCGCATCGATCGTCTGGTGGAGAACAAGCAAATACAGATCGCCCATTAGTTTGAACTACGTTTTTCTTTGCTTTCGTATCTGATAATACTCGATTCAGGAAATAAAATAGTTATCAGATCGAAATTACGTTTTTCTCGAACTAGGTGGTACGCGTCGAAATTATTTTACCTCCAAGTGGTACGCAACCACAAAAAGGTTGGGAATCACTGCTTTATAACAAGGCCTGACCGCGCACAATAAAAAAGGCAATAAAAAGGCGGAAAAATTTTCTGCGATAATACCTAACTTCTGGTTAAAATGCAAGAGGGCAAAACACTAAAGTATAAACACAGCGTACCAATAATCAAGTTGCGGTTATGGAGCCAAATGTTTATTTAGTTTAAATATGCTTAAATTGCTTTTACATGGTCAAGAAGATTTGATAAAATCTTTGAAAAATGTTTTAAGTTGCTACACACGTTTTTGAATGATTAAAAATCATCATTTTTAGGCGAATATAAAGAGTTACATGCCCAAGGGAAGCAACAATTTTATAAAGTTGTGTTTTTGAAAATGCAGTCAGCATATTGTCTCTCTGATTGCTCTACAAACTTACTCTCTCTGCCTCTGGCCTGAAAGCAAGGGACAGACCAATGTAACACCTAACCCTTAAAATTCGTAACTCCTAACTAAATGTGCCAACGAATATTCCAACAGGGTTGGAAGTCCACGCATAAATTGCCACACAGTAAATTTCTGAGTGCGTCACACGATAATTCAGTTTCGTAGCTAAGTTTACCTGAGTTAATAACTCTCTGGGTTGGATAAACTTTGTAAAAGTACGCAAGCCCAAACATCACATTAAATAATATATGAATACATGTCTTTATGTTTTTGTGGAAATAAATACAACTTTGATAATAAGCGTTCTTATTAAATTTTCCCTGGTGCGTCGAAAGTCCAACCAACTTTTCGAAAGGCGTCGTATCGAAGTCACAATCGCTCAGTATTTTAAGCAATAGTTTGTTTTTGTCCCTTGAAATCCTACGCGCCCCCAATTTCAGAAATTCCCGATAAAACTGCTGCTCATCTGTTTACCAATTGTGACATGGTTTATTGGAGATTATAATAATACGTAGGGCACCTAACTTTTGGTTATAATGGTTGCAGAATACTTCAGTGCTGTTTATTCCAACACGTGAAGACAACAATCTCAATGTTTCCTGTCAAGCTGTGACACCATATACAGAACAGAATAATGAACTTGGACGCTCTCAAGTTACTTTGCTTAATGTGCAATGTAAGTTAAACTTAACACCATGAGGGCACTAGTTAATAAATAAATAGTTATCATGTATGTATAGATCCCCCATACAATATGCACATGTTGATGTCCACATCAGTACATGTAGTAAAATCAGGTGAATCGTTTTATTTGAACTCTGCACAAAATGTTACATTCCATTGTTTGAATGATGCAAATCCATTGGCAAACTGTTCAATTTATCACAATGGCAAAAATGTGAAAAGCAATAATATTGACTGCTAAATTACTGAACTTGTTTCATTCTCAAACAATGTTTCTTGTTTTGTGGAAAATAACATTTGAAATGCCCAATCCGAAGCATTGTCATTAATTGTTGTCAAAGGTAGTAAGAACTATGTAACTGTTTTACTTTTGATTTTGGAATGTTATTTAAATATTTTGCAAAATTATCGCAGGAAAAGTATACATTGATAATTCTGGGGGTGATACCATTAAAGAAGGCAATAATGTTGTACTAAAGTGCAGTATTGAATACTAAAACCAACTAAATACATCGTTCCAATCCAATGGAATGTAACAACACAATCTCAAAAGTTTGGTTGGATGAAATTAGTTATGACTATTACCAGCATTTTAAAGAGTGATAGTGGCAATTATACATGCCACACAGAAGACCAATTTGCATGTTTGGAGAGCCCAATTCACATTAATGTGCTCCGTGGGCGATAAATGTCATGTTGATTTGTTAAACTTTTAATTGAAACAAACTCTCTAGATCCACCAAATCTTGGCAAAATGATTGTTACTTCAAGTAATTCATCAATTGAAAATGAATATGGTGTTTTTCTTAATGGAGAACAAAACGCAACCTTAAACTGTTCAAGGGAAGCAAATCCACCAGCTACTTGCGAATTTCAAATTGGAGAAACTGACAAAAGTGAAAGTTCTTGTGTCTTGTCCGAAACATTTACAAAAACAACATTAGTTTTCTGCAATGCAAGTAACATTGCTGGTAGCAGTGCTTCACAACTTAATGTTACGGTGGTTGCAGAAAGTAAGTTGACCTACTCAATTAATTGAGATGGTAAATTTGCTAAAAGAAGTTTTTTTGCAGGGTCTTCCCAGGTTACTTTGCCTGTTGCAAACACCACATGTGTAAAAGCAGGAGAAAATGTTGAACTCAGTTGCTCAGTTGATTATTATGTTCAACTCAACACACAATTTGAATGGCAAATTCCAGATCCAATGCGGAATATTGATTGCTCCAACAATGTTTTGAGTTTGATTGATTTAACCAGACTGGACTTGGGGACGTATGTGTGTAAAACCAGTGATGCCTTTGGAAACTACACCAAGGACCATTATTTGAATGTGACCTGTAGGTTTTTGTTAGTGTACAGATTGACTAATTTATGATAAAATTTTACTTTGAATATTGCACAGATTCACCAGAAGAAATTGAAAGTCACACAAATTGTCAGTCAGAAAAACTGATCAATGGAAGTTGTTTTGTTATGTTTACATCCAATCCGCCTTCATTCCAATATACTTTGACTAAAAATGGTAGAAAGTTTTGAGGCATATGCAATGTGATCATTATAGTTTTTTGGTTTTCCTATTTATAGGCACCAGCATTAGTTGTCCTGATTGTTCTTTACTAACTGATGAAAAGGATAGCACAAAGCAAACTTTCACTCTTATGTTGGAGGTTTGTTGTTGGTCAAAAAATTTTTCTAAAACTAATTAAAATTAAAATTAATTTACAAATGATTTTTTTTTCTTTCAGACATCTGCAGACACAGAAATTTATGAGTTAAGAGTCAAATCACCAATGGAAGGTTTTAATGACCTTGTTGTTGAGTTCCAAATATTTAAGGAATCAAATACACCTGGTGGAAATGGAAACCAAACTGTGATAATTGTTGCAAGTGTAGTTGGTGCTGTTGCTATTTTTGTTATATTGGTGGTGGTGGTAGTGCTTTTTTTGCGAAGAAAAAATTCCAAAAATTCTGGTAAGAATAAAAAATGTGTTGTTTTAAAGAAGCCGTATCATTTAAGCTTTTCCCAACATAATGAACTCACTCTAAATATTAAGGTGACAGTTCCAGTAGTGAAAGAAGAAACTCTGTTAATGGAAATACAAGTTTAGGTGGGTAATCAGAATCCAAAAAAAATTGGGCTAACTGTCCAAATTTGTTCTGCTTTTCTCCCAATTTTTTGTGTATTTAATTTGTAGGGCCACATGACAAATATGCTGAGGTTGATTCANTTGCTATTTTTGTTATATTGGTGGTGGTGGTAGTGCTTTTTTTGCGAAGAAAAAATTCCAAAAATTCTGGTAAGAATAAAAAATGTGTTGTTTTAAAGAAGCCGTATCATTTAAGCTTTTCCCAACATAATGAACTCACTCTAAATATTAAGGTGACAGTTCCAGTAGTGAAAGAAGAAACTCTGTTAATGGAAATACAAGTTTAGGTGGGTAATCAGAATCCAAAAAAAATTGGGCTAACTGTCCAAATTTGTTCTGCTTTTCTCCCAATTTTTTGTGTATTTAATTTGTAGGGCCACATGACAAATATGCTGAGGTTGATTCAAGACAAATAAATGGTTTGTATCCTGGTGTAATTCCAAGCGAGCTGGTACTTACCATTTTTGTTTCTAGTTTTAAACAGCGAAAAGGTAGAGAAATTAAATCCACTATATGGTGCCAGTGGCGACCCAGATGCAGTAACTGATGCATATGCACTCGGTAAATAACAATGATCTTGAAATGCAATAAGTTGCATTGTTCTTGAGTTTTACCTCCTATTTTTTACTCCAGTTCAACGTTCCGAAAAAGAGGAACGAATCAATCCCCTTTACGGAGGACTTGAGAATAGCGATAGCTCTAAACACATGGGTGGTAAGTTAACAATAAAACAAGTATATAATATTTTGGTGCATTCATTACTGTGTTTAACCCTTAATACGCTTCAGTATCTCAGAAGCCCCCAAAATGGATCCAAATATTAAACAGTATTCAAACCGGTAGCAACTTAGACAGTGTGTAAAACATGTGATGGTGGTGCATTGATTTGTGTGTTAACCCTAAAGCCCAAAGAGTTGACCTGCTAGCCCGTAAAGTTTGACATGGCCATAGTGTTGGGTCATTCTGGTTTTATTTTTAGTTAATGTTTTTAATCACCAACTCATTCAATATTCCAACAAATTATATGAAATTTATTAAAATTACTGTTACCGTATATTTATTTACAGTACCCAACTTTATACATATGTCTAAAAAAATATAAATCTACCTATGGATGTATGGAATGCGCTTCTGCTTGCAAAAACAATCCTACCATAAAAAGCGTAGAAAGCTATGGGACCCAATGTAAATTATTGCAGTTGTGTAGTATATATATCCCTTTAAAATATGGTTACAGTGCATGTGGTATAGTAAAATGGTGAAAGTCACTCTTCTAGTTTTACACGATGTTTGACCACTTGTTTTTGAAAATACCAACAGACGAAACGAAACTTGCTGTTGCTAAGGGAGATACGTATGCGCAAGTCGATCCAAAGAAAAAGAAAAAAGGTAAATAAGTGAAATAATTTCGACCTTGACATTTTTGTAAAACGCAAGGTCAGTGGAATGGCTAGCTGCAGGCAATAGTGTCTGTGATTCCACCTTTGGCATACTTATCGTCGAGCCTGCGTAGCTCGGTTGGCAGAAGTTGGTTTAAATTGCAACATATTAACTTGTACCCATGGAAACCACTGTACAACTGTAGATTTTGTTTTATCCCAAAATGTTTAATTGATAATGTTTATTTTTACTCTTAATTTGAATGTCTATTAAAAGTTCTAGTTTTTTTACTGCAACACGTGTATATTACTTCGCTCTTTGGAGCTTTTTCACAATGAACTTTCATGTCATCTCTAGTTAAGGAAGATCGCGTCAATCCCCTCTACGTTTCACAACTAGCAATACCAGGAAACGAAGTTTATGCTGAAGTTGACAAGTCGAAAAAGGCCAAAAGTAACTGGAATTTTACTAGACACTGATAATCTGAAACAAAAATCTGATTGTAAATGCAAAATTTTTTGATGAACGTTTTTTTGGAAGTATTTGTATTCGTTTTTTATTTTTACACTCGAACCTTTTTCACGAAATCGGCGTTTGCCTTAAAGCACCTATATTAGGCGAAAAAGAGGAGAAACTGAACCCCTTGTACGGCACTCGTCAAATTCCTGGAATCCCTTTGCACGGAATTACGAAATCAGCACCATCTTCGCAAGGTTAAACGATTGCTTAAGTGCTGGGATAATACTGTTTGTACTTACATTATTGATCGTGATTTGCAGAACACAACGATCAGCCACCAAACGGAGAAGTGTATGCCGAGGTTAAAAAACCAAATCTAAAAGGTAAATGTGCAAATTACACACCAGAATGTTGAGAATCAAATATTCGCACTTTATGAAGTCGGTTGAAATAGCTTAAGTTACAAAATCTGCCCTCTATTGTACATAACCCACTAAGTACTGTCTAAGAATTTTTCTGATAATCAAAGGCAATACTGAGGTTGTGGCGAAAAAGAAACCCCCAAAGCCGCCAATTAAAAAGAAACCTACCTTTCCGAAGGGTAAGTTTGCCATGTTGGAACCTATTAACAAATTGTTCGTAACATTTACTTTGTTCAGCGCAGATCCACCAAACAACTAACCTTCGCGACACAGACGTGAGTTGATTTTAAACCGTTAATTTCTTGCAGTTAAAGCGGGGGTGGGAAACTTATTTAGTACTGCGGGCCGCATAAATTGCACAACATTACTGGCCTCAAAAAGGGGCTGAACGTCTCAACAATACCAAATGGTTGAATATGTGGCAGCTTTAAAGAAAGTTTGACGTTATCGAATCACGCGGCTCTTGTTCCATACATCTTGTGCAGTAATGTATACCATTTGTCTAAAACAACCGATTAAACGGGTGCTGTTTGTTTCTGCATACGTACAAGCGTACTTAGTGTTCGTAAATATTACCGTACAACATGCAACAAACAAGAGTCGCGAGATTCGTACCCACGCCGGCCGCTTAACCAGGGCTTTGCTTCACCAACCGAGCTACACAATTTCGATGGCCATGCTAAAAGCCGGATTGGTAGCAATGCTTGTCGTAATTGCTGGACAACTTCTAGTGAGCTAGAGTCAGTTTAACCCTAAGATGTCGACTGCGAATGTCGTGCAAAGGCATACGTGATTTACTGTTTAACAACAATAACATCTTCATCAGTGGATGCAATCTCAAATCATGTGAGCAGATTTTAGTTGTAACATGCCCAATGAAAGTTAACTGTATTCATTGAAAACGTTAAAAGCTTATGTTTTGTTTTTAGATACATCAGATATCGAGCGACGTGTGATAATCAACGATGGCTCGCATTTTATTTTTTTGCCAACAATTTGTGCAATTTTTAAATGAATCTAATGTTGAATTTCCGTAAAAAATTTTTGCACTTTTGAGTTTGTGTTTAATTTGTGTGGTTGATGTTCTAACCTACTACCACGTATTGTATACACTATATTTTATTGTTATCTTGTTTTCTACGAATGCCGTGGGCGAGTGCTTTGCCGAATGGTCACATTCGTAGACAGCATAGAAAACCCCAAAACAAAAATAAACACTGTAAACTGTAAACCCTCAATTTTATGTACAGTTTGATTTTAGTACCAATGCTGAAAAGTATTTAAAACTGATGGGCCTTGTCATCGATCGACGATATTTTACATGACATACAAACTTAAGACCAAGCAAACACACGTCGATTTACAATGTTTGCCTAGGTGAACCAAAGCCTTTATAAGCCTGCTGTTCTCTGTGTGCTTCTGCGATATAAAAAAGTTTAATCAAATAAAAATTATGTTGTGTCGTATAAATGATGTGCCATAGACAGTTGTACTATATTATGTTTGTCTTATAAAATTTAGCTGCGCGTCACTTGTTTGGCTTTAAATATCGATGTAGTGTTAAACCTTAACTATTACAACCGTCATTCATAGACCAAATGGAAACATAAATCGCCACAGTGGGTTACAAAGACCGAAAAAAAATGGACATTTTGGTGAATTCACTTTACACGATAAATCAAAACCCGCTTTATTATCAGTACGAAATTATTTAGAATTATAAAACGCAAAAAAGTAGAAAATATTTTCACGACAAAAGTTGCCCACCACAAAATCGTTAAACGCTTAAAGGTGGTTGTTAAAACGAAAGTAGTTGCCAAAAACAAACAGCACGATCGTTCGATACCAGCGCCAGCCCCCTTATCAAATTTGAGCAAACAACATCGCGACATAAATAGCACACGAAAACTTCCCTGAGGTAAATACAAGCGAGATGGTATTAAATTTTGTAAGCAACGTTTGCTTTGCTCTCATGACGTCGTTGCGTTGGCTCCGGTTTGTCAATTGCAAAAGTCAGTCTGAACATCGACAAATACACCCTACAAGTAAACAAAAAGACTTTCGTTTCAGCCGTTTGCCCCACGTGTTGTGATGTTCATATTTGAATGTCCATTTTCTGTGCACGACCTATAAAACTAAATGAATCGTTGCAATAAAATAAAGCGACGAAATAAATTTCATTCCAGTCTGGATTAATCGTTGAAATTCGGTATATTTTATGAATAATACAAAACAGGTTCAACCACCTTTTGTATGACAGTTACCGTGAATCTTGGTTTAATGGACGTTTTTACCAATGTTTTATGTTGGTCAGCACCCGAACGGTCCAATGGGCTAAACACATTGGTTGTACGAGTCAGATGGTAAGCAGACAGCCTGCAACACAAAATAATTGCTCATTAGGACACCAAGTGACGATAATTAGGTCTAAACAGAAATTGTGCCTACATTTTGCGGTTTCGCGAATCGACCGTAAATTCAAGTTATACCTTTTACATTGCGCTGCGAACAAAATTGTTGCCAACACATCGACAGTTGTTAGAGACTTGTGATTAAAACGAAAGTTGTAGCAACCAAACAGTCTTATCGTCCGGTACCAGTGCCCACCCGTATATCAACCTAGGAGCAAACAATATTTCGACATGTACAACCAAGGGAAACAGACACTGACGTCAACGCATGTTGGTTATTAATAAATTTTATGAGCGAGAGTTTACTTAGCTCTTGTAATGTTGCTGCGTTCGCACGCTAAGTCGTGTTGCTAATTACACAAGCTAGGTTGAACGTTGAAAATATATAATTTAACAGAAACGCTTTCATTTTGTTGTTTGTCCGAAGTCCCGTGATGTTCATATTTTAATGTCGACGCCAGTTTCTGTTTCCTCGCAAATAAAAGCTGATGAGATGTCATTGCGAAATAAATTTGAAATGAAAATAACTTTTAAATGTAAGGGCAACCATGTCAGTTTTATGCCTTTCGGAAAACCCCTTCATAAAATAATTTATTGTAGTGCTTGGTGATTACGCAAACAGAAGCATTGTTGCAAAATTTTCATTCTTATAATGTATTGGAGACCACAGAACCGCCTAGGTTTAACAAAGGGTACGATTGCGTGGTGTTAAAAACTTTGTTTTAAACATTACTTCGTGATTAAACATAGGTGGTTCACTGTATAGCCTACACCATGACGTGACATTTTATAGCTCTTTATATTGTTACAATGTTTGTTAACCTCTGTCACATAACGGTTAAATTTTATACGTCTTGCAATGATCCATATAAAACCAATTAATCTGGTGAAACAATCGGGCCCATTCTGCTGAGCAAACATGTACAGTCGTAGGGCTAGATAATTAGCACCCCCAAGATAATCAGCACCCTACGATAATCAGCACCTCAAGATAATCAGCACCCGCAACATAATCAGCAGCCTGTAATACAAAGTATTTGCTCATTACTTCACCAAGTGGCGATCGTTGTGCTTATCCAAAATTCGTGACTACACATTTATTTATTGCTATCTTATTGCAAATGCAACTGAGAAATAAACGTCCTGTAACGCAGTTAGTTAGCAAGGAAATGTACTAGATATTTCGAAAAGGTGGCTATGTACTAGTAAAATTTTGTATGTGTTCAAGCCAAAACCCCACCAAAATAAATATTTTGGCCTACACTGGTATGTGAGATGTAATTATTTAAAATTGCTTTGTGATCCTTTTACTTTGGTTTGTTGTAATCCACTACACTTACTTTTAGTTTAAGTTAAAATAATAATTTGTAATGCTCAATCCTGTTTATCAGAGATTTTTAAAGGTTGTAACCACGCATTCGTAAACTACTGAGAACTGGCGACCGCAGCCTAATTAGAGTGGCCACTTTAACAGTTTAACAGCACAGGTACGGCCCCCTATCAGCAGTTTTGCGACATTTTGTTGGTTATCATGTTTTACGGAGTTTGCCACTAGGGGGAATCAATGTTTGTGCGACTTAGGTGCGACACCTTGTGGCCACGTGTCCTTGGTGTTGGGTGCAGACGACAAACTTTTTATGTTGTTTAAAGTTTATTTATCGTGTGTTATTCCAAGTTCTTTTTACAATTAGTGTACAGCAATTTTCATTTTCGTTTTTTTATAAGTTTACATTTGTTTAAATTAAATCTAGCCTCAAAAACCGCTTTCATTGTGAAAGATTACCATTGCTTCTTTTCAAAACCGAACCACATAAATTTTAGGTTATTGTGCAACTTAAAAGGCATGTTAGGGCAGAGGTTGGACTAACTACGCGTTTTTAGCACACTTTGAAACCTGCGTTCAAACAAAATTTATTTTTTCTAATTTTGTTACAGCAGTGTCTAAGTGTCAAGGTAGTTAGTATCTAGTTTTTGAACTTGAAGTTTTCTGACGCTCACACTCAGTTAGTTACATCGCAAATTACTGTTTTAATGTAAGTTTTTGTCCTAAAGATAGGTCCCACATGAAGGGAATTGACGTCGTTTGCTTCAAACAAATTCATAATATTTATCCTAATAAGTCCCAACTAACACGCATTTGCTGACCTTTCAACTGGTAGGAAACATGGTTTGCAAACCGGGAACGATACAGATTTGATCTGATTTATGACGGTAAAAACCGAACCCCATGACTGAAATATGTAATGATTGTAATAAAATTACTGACTATAAAACACAATTGCAGGGTCAAACCACTGTGTTGAGAGTAAGCAAGAATTTACCTTTTTTAAATTAAACATAAGATTTGCTTGCTTTTCAATTACATGTGAATTTTATAACATATTTTCGAGTAAACATTTTGCAGGTTTTTACCAAGCTTTTTTAAACTCAAACTAAAGAAAAAGCGCAAATGTGGAGTTTTCAATACAAAGGGTAGTGTAATTTAGGTTTCAAAAACTGTTGTTTAACAATAAATCAACACTTACCGTGTGAAGATTTTGTTATTTTTACCTCGTCTTCTCAGCTTTCACCCATTGCTAATGATGCCTCATAAATTTCATGATAACCGTGTTAGATTTTGTGGTAACATTTTCCTTTAACAAATCACACAAGTGCTTCAAAACTGAGTATAATGGACTTATTGGGCTGCTCGTTAATACCACGATAGATGAACGGCTAAATAAACCATTCATACCTTATTTTTTACCCAAAGTTGGTTAAAATGTTCGATCTGTTTTTCTGCATGTTTAAAATTGAGGTAAGGTTTAATACAATCTTATTTACTAACCAGGGATTACATCATATTACCGTAAGCTACATCTGAAAACCAGAACTAGCCTGAAAACCATTTTTGTGCAGCAATGCGGGAACAAAATAATGTTTTCGTCAAATACCCACAGTAACTTTTAAAATGATTTTGAAACCACGTTTCAGCCATCAGTAAAATTTGTCTCCACTGTTTCCCTGGAACAGGCAACCGAAAGGTTCATGAAAATTGCCCTCGGCACCCTGTGTTTCTCCACATGAAATTGTTACGAGTGTATGCTTTAGGTTCAAGACTTGCTGGCCGTAAACTAGAACGACATTAAAATCTGTCGATAATTACCAGACCTATGTACAGAAAATTATCGTTTGTCATAAATCTGCACGTATTTTTTGCAGTGCCATAACAAATGACTCAAAATGTTTTTGTTACCAGCCACAGTGGAGCATCAGGGCAGGCATTTCCATCACAACATGCTTTATTGTCGTTTTTGCCAATAAAGCCTAACAAATATTGTAATAATCATTATTAACATCCGAAAAAGATTTGAGCTGCGCGTTTGTCTTAAAGTCTTAGAATTGAATCAAATCCAACTAAATCCAACTTGGATTTTAGTTTTCAAAAGTTTATCGCTGAAGTGTTTAAATTTAACATTTGGTAAATTTGGTAATTGAACCAAATTTTTAGTTTGCTCGCACAAAGATCGAAACCAACAAAATTTGGACTCTATTACATAAAATAATCACTTTTTGGAAGACTTGACTCTAACTTAAGTAACTTTGTGGTGAACAAACTATTCCCCTGACATTCTGAAGAATACATTCATCGTATTGGATTTGTGTTTCCTGAGTCTGTAACATTAAAACATGATTAAGTGTTTGATATTCATATTTTTGGAGAAGAGGCGGTCTACATCCAAGACGTATGGGAATATAAATCTTGATTAGGTTTTCTATGTACGTGCATGGTTGAAGCGCCGTGGACCATTCGGCAATCGCTTGCGCCTATGCCTGACTTTGGTGATCCGCCTTACATATTACAGTACATTGGGTGACACTGTGATTTGTACTACAAATGCAGTTTATTACCGCACATACTACAAGTGATTTGATATGAGCTATGAGTCTTTAGGGCGTTTTTTTAGGTGCTTTAGTTTTCACCATGGTGTCAACTTTTGTCCAAATAAATGGCAAATTCTTTCGAAGAAGACTTGACTGACCCAACTTGACAAAAACCTAATTTTTTTTCAGAAAATTTATTTGTTTCAAACTTTAAATTCAGATAGATATGTATCTAATGTAGTGAATTGTAAACACCTTTTTTTATAGTTGATTGAAAGTCCTTAATGTTCGGATAACTTCTTACCCATGCATGGGTAGACGAATTGTTACATAAAACTAGATCTCAATCAGTGTTAAACTATATTATATAAATAAGGGGTTGACACTGGTCGTTTTTATTCTGTTTGTTTTGAAAAGAGATTAAACGAAAATTAATGAGCTTATTTACCAGCTCAAAATAACAATGTCCGATACCTCTAATTCCATTGGTTCTGATTTAACCGAATTGAGTTTTTTATTTTCAGAGATTAATTTCAATGGTTGTTGGTGCCAACGCGTTGAAGTAAGACCTGGACAACCTCGATTTTCAACTGTGGAATGAAATTCAATTAAGCATGTATTAGACCAAGTTTTTACAGACACACAGGAAAAATTTAAAACGTCCAGCTTAGTGTAGATGTTACATATGCCAAATGTTGTACTTCTCATGTTGCAACTTCATATCTATCATAAATATGTGTAGACTTTACTCAAACGTTAAACAATGATAACAACTAGATTCCCCGAGCCTGAACTTCAGAAGTGGTAGCATTTCTATGTAAAATAACAAAAAACTATGTTTTCATTTTCTGTTTGTATACCTTGTCATCGGTTCTATCCTATTTCTCTTCCATATCTTGCCAACATAATGTTCGCAAAAAGTAAAAGTCCTATCAACCACTTAAAGTATAAAAAACTACAATATTTGTTATTTGCCAAAATATATTTTAGAGCCAATAAACACTGCTCGGTTTTAGTTGCGTACATGATTACAAAATTTTGACTTAGAAATTGTCTTCATCACAATGAAATAACTTGTAATAAAATACAATAAGGTAAAAACCGACAGCAGATCACATAGATAACCGGAATCTGACCCTCTAATAGTAGGCATTTACATGTTGGCGATCACTTTGTTAACTCGATACGAATAATAGTAATGGTGAAGCTGTTTATCAGATACCAAATCAGTCAACAGTTGTTCTATAAATACATACGTTATATGTCGCCTGTATGGGCATTGTCAGTCTCTAACAGAAAACAAGTAACTGTAGTCAAGAAGGGTTAGATAGCTAAAGGCAGGAAAGGCAATTAGGCAAATAAGTTTAAAACCGTCCGCAAAATTCAATACAAACCTTTTGTTCAAAAACTGCCAAGAAGAAACTTGACCTTCATTTTCACTTAACATTGATTCATACCAACATAAATTAGTGTGTAACCAAGTCAACGACACGACCATCAATTTCAGTAAAAAATTTTGCACGAATTCAGATGCTAAAAAGTCGTTGTCTGCTTGGTGACACCACAAACTATCGTCACAAGGCGTCGCACCTGAGCAATTTGACAAGTGTTAACGAAAGGTCATCCACTGGGTGGCGATTTGAGCAAAATTAACCGTGAGCATATTATTGGATTTATGGAAACTCTTAAAATATATTGTGCCGTATGAAGCGTTTTAAGAACAACATTATATTTGGAATCGTCTGAAATCCAAACCCTGTCACAAATACGGTTTTAATCGTAAAGAACTGTTTATTATTGAGTTTGGCTTTTTCCCAGGAGTTAAATGCAAAAAGGTTTTAAGCTACTTTAAATACTTTTAATAGAAACTACTTTAAACACTACACCTTTGAAAACATATGAACAGTTCGGTAAAGTGCGGTGGAGGGTGTTCTTAATTTTGTATCGTGATGTGTTTATAGCTGTTGCTACACTAATTTGTATCAAATCATTTAACTAACGTTTTGTCCAAAATTATTTGTTTGCAGTTTAGATCTAAAGTTTAAACTCAACATGTCTTAAAGCATCTTGTGAAAAGGTCATTATACAAGAGCTGTTCGAATGGAGGTTGGGTTGAATATGATTTACATGACCAGAAAACAGAAGGGGAACTGGAGGACTGTTGCAATTAACAAAACTATTACCAAACATTTGTGTACAAGTAATGGTAAGTATAGTCAGAAATGTGCATAAACTGTGTTAGGGATTAAGATATTGCGCGATTTCACGTTACAATTGCATCAGCTTACTAGGACCTGCTTCTAAACTCAGTACAATCATGTTCCCTGCGTGTGCAAACACTGGCGTCACACCAGCAAAACAAGTGCTGTCTTTATTGCAGCTAGCTTGCGCCAACACGCCTACAAGTTCGTGGGATTGGTCAACACAAATCCGTTAATCACAACAATAAACCTGCTGACGAAGGTTGTTACAGCATTGTAATGAAACAACGGAAGACTGAAGATTTACGAGTTGCAAACACGGCTGGGTGTCAGAGCTCGCTTTACGAGCTTTTCCAGCTAATAATAACGTGCAGTTGTTTGTACACTGGTAACATCGCGTGACAACAGCACGAAACAATCAACCGTTTATGGATGCATTAATTACTTTCGTTTTGTGTCGGAATTTTTGACGTGATCAACAAGTACCAAATAATTGCTGGAGGTGATTTTCCGTTTCTGTATGTCGTCATAACAAAGGAAGATACAGTATGGTATGCTTACAAAACGGCATGTTGGCGGGGTTTTAAATTATGAAAACTTCACCACAAAAACTGAAGCTCTTTATTAGCCCTCACATGTATTTTTTTGGTAAATATAGATACGTTCATTGTTATTAGAATGAATTAGAACTACTGTTTTTTTTTTCAAAATTACCAACATATCTGGCACTTTACCCTCTTTTCTTTTGACGCAAATAAAATGAAGCGAGTTTCGCAAAATAAAACATTTTTATTTCATTGTTAAAATTACAACAATAAATATTTCGGTTTACTTTGTAATATATGGGTTACAGTGATGTTTTCACAAACATTGCACAAATAATGTGAAATTCAACTTCAATACTCCAAAATTAAAATCATGGTAAAATGTAGTTAACGAGTTGTTATTAATTGTTTAGAAGTATTTGACGTAACACAACGTAGTTGACATCGGAAGGTTTGAAGCAAAATTACTATTTTTCATAATCGTACAACAACTAATTAAAAACAAGATACAAAACATATGCTATCTTTGGTAAATTTCCATTGAATAATTCTAAACTGAAAGGGCCATATCAATTTTAATAAGGAAGAATTTGGATTACAGCAAAAGCAATATTGTGTGTTGGTAAGTGATCTAAAAGGCGCTTGAAAATAAACATGACTAAATCAAGTTTTAGGTGCCTTATGCGTCAAAACAGACATGGTAGCAATAAATGAAAAGGTGGTAGTGGTTAGTTCCGTGGATCTCTTTTGTTTTACTGGCCCATAAACCGACTTTAAAGTTTGTCAACATTGGCGCCCTGTCACGGTGGAGGGTTTAACGCAAAGTGTATCTCTAACAAAGTGAGCGGTAACTATACTTAACAACACAGTAGTAATCATAATTGTGAAGTCACACATTGCGCAATAAGCTAAAATTGACAAACAATTGGAAAGCTTAAAAAGCAAAAAATATCTTAGAATTTTAAATCTTGCAAAATCTTCCCATGCAGACGTTCATGGTTTATACATACAGAGTTTTGAAATAAAAACAAATTAAAGCAACACAAATTGTTTAAATGTATACGTTGCAACTTTTAACTGGATTTTGTGTTCTGTGCATTGTAACCAAGAAGGTTTTAGTATAAAGCAAATATAAAGCATTGAGAATTTAAAAATACACCACAACAAATATCATTTACAAAACATAAAATACAGACTTAATTG
This sequence comes from Phallusia fumigata, assembly GCA_008931825.1. Classification (NCBI taxonomy): domain Eukaryota; kingdom Metazoa; phylum Chordata; class Ascidiacea; order Phlebobranchia; family Ascidiidae; genus Phallusia; species Phallusia fumigata. The sequence continues at coordinate 30,884 of QXVZ01007537.1, forward strand.
TTTTGTGTTTCGCTTGTTGTCAAATCAAGAAACAATAAAGACTGATAAAAAAAAGTTCAAGAACGTATTATTTCATGGGTCGACCGGTTTGTGTTACTATGGATATTAATACTTTATCACAGGAATAGATTTGTCCACATGGATGACAACGTTATATCGTGCCTAAAGGAACGCAACTACAAAGTTGGTTCAGACGGACCGTTGCTTCGGCATGCGACTGGCCTATTTCTTAGCGGTGCAAATTTGCTGTTGCCAAAAAGTGACTAACAAAACAATAAGCTCCTGTGCGTCACTTACAAATACACCAATGACATTTCATAACAATAACATTTGTCTTAAACAGCACAAGAAAAGACGTTTCATGGACTGTAATTATTCAATGACTTAAAACAGTAAAAACACAAAACTTGAGATTTGTTTGCTTTTGTTTTTCTAGTAAATCAGGCGCTTGGTGGATCTGCGGCAAACAAAATATGCTTAAGGTTTGCAAACAGTTACAGGTAACAAACTTACCTTTCGGGATAAAAGTCGGTTTCTTCTTAATAGGAGGCTTTGGTGGTTTCTTTTGTGAGATATTCTCAGCGGCAACTGTATTTACACAAACCATGATTTTATGAACGTGAAAAGAAGCCATTTTCCCGAATCTGGGGAATTTATTAAAAAAAACTAAAACAGTAATATATAAACTTATGTATTATTGTTTTGCAACTTATTTTTGATGTTCTCAAAACTACTTTTAAAACTTATTCGTTGATTGCTATCTAATACTCACCATCAGTTGTTGGCCTTTTGGGCTTGTTAACTTGTGCATAGGTGTCTCCGTTTAGTTCAGAGATTTGGTAAGATGCGCTGTACAATGGATTAAACCTCTCTTCCTTTTCACTCGTAGATGACAAACTAATTGAATGGAAATCAGACTTCAGGACAGGGTAGGAACCGTACAATGGATTTTGCTTCTCTTCTTTTTCGGCTGAAGTAAATATGCCGTTTATAAGCGTTGCTTGGTTTACCAAACATTTGGAAAAAAATTATTACTTTTTGATTTCTTAGCTAAGTCTACTTGAGCGTAAACATCTCCGCTTACTGCACTTGCTTGCACAGGCGAGTAAAGTGGGTTAACTCGATCTTCTTTGTCAGCTGCAAAGAAAGTATGTTGGTCAGTTTTGCTGAAAACAATCATTAATTTTTCATCAAACCAAGTGTTATAAATCGAAAATATTACCAAAATTTAACTGCTTTAAAAAACTCTTCGTGTCGAGTTTACCTGATTCAGTCTCGTCGGCAAAAGCATTTTGGATCGCGTCAGGGTCACTGAAGTCGCCATATAATGGGTTTACCCTCTCTTCTTTAGCCGAATCTGGAAAGTATATTTCATCAATACATAACAAAAAAATATGAAAAGGAAAAAGGTGGAACAGTTTTGTTACGTTTTTGTTTTTTCTTGTTAAAATCCACTGTCGCGTATTCGTCCTGTGGGTTTGTGGCTGATTCATCTAAAAACAAAAATCAAATCAATGCAAACAGGTCATCTCGCACATCTCGCAACTCAAAGCAGTATATCATCCTACTAAAACCAGTTGGTTTTTATAGTTTGTACTTTGATCAATGAAAAAAACAACATTTTTTTGTAAATCACTGATGGTTTGATTTGATTTTGTGTAATACATATATGCATTTACCTTTCTGAGAAGCTCTGTACATGTTGCCATTTCCTACATTTTCATTTGTAGGCACTAATAAACAGTTTTAGTTAATGTGGTTAACTATTATATTCTAGAAGCCAACTAGAACGTTACCCGAACTCTTGAGTAAACGTCTTTTTCGTAGAAACATCAACGATGCGACAAGTATGACAATAAAAAGTATGGCTCCCACCACACTTCCAACAATGATAGCGACTTGGTTTGATGGTTGGTTTCCCCAGGGATTGTTTGATATTATAAACGTGATTTCAAGATTTTCACCAGGAAAGCTGGAGCTCATAATCGTCATTTTAATCTTTTCATCACCGCCGCTGTTGTTTTGAAATCGTTGGTCCTGAAAAACATTGCTACCAAATGCAATGTGAAAAAAAATCTTTGAAAGTGTAGTTTAGAATTAGCAAGAGTTTATTGAAAAAAAGACAACAACATTTAACACATGCCATGGTGTACTGTAAAAAGACAATTAAGGACTTACCCCCAAATTCAAGTAAAATGTTTGTAACGTGGCGTCGTTTGAATCGCTTTGAAATTTGCACGAATTGCAAATAAATTTGTCTTCTGAACCGTCTCTTAACAAGAAGTAATTTTCGGTTAAAGGATTCGAAGCAAATGTTACGAAGCAATTTCCCGTCGTCACATCTGTCCAGTTGCATCTTGTGTAACTATCTGTCTCTAGTGGCGGGTCTAAAAAGTGATAGCGTAAGCAACCCTTGTTATCCAACACAATTTATAACTCAAACTCACATGTCACGTTTAGAAATAGGTTATTTGTGTAATTCCCAAATGTGTCTTGTGTTTGACAAGTATAGTCTCCCAAATCTAATCTTGTTAGATTAGATAGAAATAGGGTTGAACTGTTAAGATTAACATTCCTTTGATACGGTATGGTCCACGTGAATTTTGTGTCGAGTTGTTGATAATACGGAATGATGCAACTTAACCAAATGTCGTTTCCAGTTCTGATCAATTGGTTAGAAGTGTTTAACTCAATACTCGAACTTCCTACAAAGATTCATACAACTATTAAAACACAAATTTATGAGTGGTAAACCGAACCACTTACTTTCATATATTACCACAATATCCAATGTTTCGCTGCTCGTATTTCCTGCTTTGTTGCTTGCAATGCAATTAGTCGTGGACGATTCGTTAAAATGCCAAATTTTGGAACAAGGGTCTTTACTCATTTTTGAAACGATATCATTGATATAAATCAAACAATCTGGTTGAGGATTTGAGTCCTCGGAATAACATGTAATTGTCACACTTTGATCACGTTGCAAAAATACTTGTGATTCAGTAATAGTTGAAAATCCGCTTGTAGTTGCATTGATTCTAACGGCAGAAGCTTTCCCTGCAAAATAAATGGAAACAACGGTTTTACAAGTTAATTAGAAAGTACTAACATGTCAAAGCTTGGCAATCAATGAAGGACCTAGTTGCTAGAAAACATTTGCTTGCATATATTTTCCTGAAGCCAATATTTGCGATTAAAACACATTTGTTTAATTGTTTACTGGCATTTAAAAGCGATTTTAAACCAAAGTTTGGCCAACCCAGATTAATGCGTAATTTCGTAGCTTTTAACCAACATTCCCGTCCCTCGACAGCACACAGCCTAGAATCTACTTTCGCCACTTAAATCGAACACTGGGATTTAATGGTAACCTGTCGTCCAGATTCATCTTAGCGCGTTCGCCATTAGCTTTAGTTGTTTCTCAAAGTTATCAAAGTGCACTATAATGTTTTCGTATTGCATGTGTGCAAGTTTGCAAAGGATAAATTTGTTACGATGTTTTTGCTCCGCAACCGGTGTGCCACGAGACGATGCAAGGTGTGCCTCAGTGTAACTGAAACTCTACCATTTTCGCTAATCCAAACTATAGTTAGGCTACACTATGCAATTATGATTCCTTTTAACGTCATCACTACGAGTTACTTTAAATGCTACCATGGAGCAAAATGCAGGTTGAGCTGTGTCGCCAAATTTTCAAAGTTCAAAAAGTTACAGAGCACTGGTCTAACATTTAACTCACATAAAACGTCCACGTACACGTTTGCTTCACCGACATCGAAAGTATCGTTTGTTGTACAAGTATAATTTCCACGATCTTCTTTTGTTGTCTCAGAAATTCTTAAGTTGCTTTGGTAAACTTCTGTTCTTTGTTTATTTGGAACAACCCATTGAAATATTGTGTTTAGTTCATCTTGGTAAGCAATGCTGCAATTCAAGTTAACACTTACGCCCAATATTAATTCGACGCTGTTTTGCTGGTGATTAATAAACGCGGTTCCTGTGAACAAAACGCAATTTTAGTTGAAGATTTATATCAAAAAGCAAAATAAACTACCACTTACTTTTTCCAGTAACCGTAAATTTGTTTACGCTACTATTTGTTGCTCCAAGTAGATTCGACGCGCTGCACCAAACTGTTGACGAATTGCTTACATGAAAATCTGTGTTACAAGTACCAAAGATGACAGATTCGTGTGTTTGGTTCAAATAAACCCAGCAACAAGTAGCACTTGGATTGGCTGAGTTTTCACATGACATGCTCAGTGTTTCCGGCCAGTGCAATAAAAATCTGTCAGACAACTCAGCAATGTTTGAGTTAAATGGAACTGTGACTGACACTGATTTTGGTTTGTCTGTCAAAAAATCACGTAATAAATTATAAAGTGCTTAACTTTCATTTGTCGCTTTACAACCATTTAACAAGTGATTAGCTTACATTGTACAATCAAGATTGTTGTATTAGATTCAAGTTGTGTTCCAGCAACAGTAATGCTACACCACATAGTTTCTCCGTTGTAGGATGAATCAAGTTGAAAATTATTATCTACTGGCTGAAAAAAATGTACTTTCTAGTTTATTGCAACACATATTGAATACTTTTTACCTTTCCATTTTTAAAATACATCGCGGATATTTGAGGTTTTGTGGAATTTCCTTCCAAAGAACATTGCAAGTCAATATTGTCCGATTCATTGTACGATGGTTGAACGTTTTGTAATGCAGCTGTAAATGTATTTAACCTTGTTTTAATACACAGTTCATTTCATTGCTTTAAATTAAAAGGTTTGTAACATGCTTAAAAGTAGGATTTTAGTGTGTAGGAAGAGGAGTTTTTGTGCACACTTCCTTTTTGCTTATTGATTTTCCAGCAAATTTTTAGTTTCCTAAAGTACATAATGTGCCACCACTAATAGAATTTCCCAAATTTATTTTAATCCCGACAAATTATCCGTTTTTGTGTGGTTTTGCAGAAACATTCCAAAAAACAAACATTTAGACCCTTCTAGGGTTTTTATTTCCATTTAACCAACATTCTTACCGAACCAACACTCAGGATTTCCTTGTCCAACCCACGAACTTGAAATATCACAAGTCATTGGAAAATTGTTTTGTGGCTTCCCATCAACAAACAAAGC